>WEKX01008943.1:136018-244516 GCA_013390025.1 Pitta sordida | reverse complement strand
CCATCCCTGGAGGTGTTGAAGAGTAGGCTGGATGAGGCATTTAGTGCCATGGTTTAGACAATGGGTTGGTGTTGGGTTACAGGTTGGACTAGATGATCTCCAAGGTCTCTTCCAACCTTGCTGATACTGTGATACTGTGAAAACACCACTAGTTCTAAATGTCTAAACCCACTTCATGAAGAAAGTGTCATTGCACTAATGAACTGAAGAGGAGGGGCTGGTCTGGTTTAGATCTTGCAATTGATTTGTGGTGTAGGGAATTTTGGCCTAGTGTTTACTGTTACTCAGGTGGAAGAGATACAGTAATTACTGGGTTAGCTTTTTCATTTTGTGTTAGTTTAGCACCTGTATGAATGACAGATTTTAATTTTGTCCTCTTTTGCCATATTTACATTTAAGTGCTTTATGGATGGGATAGAGAAATAGTTCTGTTTGATCTAGAAACCTGCAGAATGCTTTTCTCCCAGAGGGGAAATCAACTTGATGTTCACAAACTGGCCAAATGGAGCCCACAATCATTAGTGCAACACTATAAAGACATCTAGGTTTTGATATGGAAAATGTCAGGATGCAAGGGATGGTATGAGAGGAAGAGCCATCACTTCCAACACAAGAACAGTGCCATACCTTCGTTTTGACACTTACCAGATACATTCAAGGAAATACACCAGTGGCAAAACAGAATGATAGTTTCCTCTAAGAAAGCTAGAAGAATAGCATTTGTCACAGACAAAGATGCTGCATTGCCATCTTCCTCCCAGCATGGTGATACCTGGAGCTTTCCAAGCTTTACATCTCTACAAGCAACACAAGGAGAGACTTCTAAACCAGCACTGTGGCATTCTCTTGCTGATGGTCTTCATGGAATTTCAAATCAAACAGACTCAATTTGCTAGAAAGAATATCTTGCTCCCCAAAGCCTGTAAATTTACCATGGAAGTCCCGAAACTCCAGCTGGGTTCTTTCCTTCTTGCTAACAGATTTCAAGGGACTTGCACAGAAACAGATTAGAATTTAGGAAATAAACACAGAAATTAACCACAAGTTATATCAAAATGCAGCTGACTCTTCTAGATCCACTTTTTCTGCAGTGGTAACAAAACAAGGGGTAAAACACTCCAGTAAAACTTGACACTAAGATTCAATGCTGTGTTTTCAGGACATTTTTACATATTCTGAAAAACAGGCCCTGGTAAGTTGGGCTCCAACTTGGGCTCCAAATATTGAAAAGCATTAGTTAGGCATGTCCTGATACTGTGCTTTGTGGAAGGATTATTAATGCCTGGAAAGTAAAGACTTGAAAATAATTTGTAAGAAAATAATGACTGTTTTGGATGTTACAAGCATTTACTTAGCCTTGGGTTAAAAATGAAGCTACAAAGAAAATACTTTTTAAAAATTGCATGGAAGATTAACATTAATCTTCTGAAAAAAAAGTTCAACCCCCCAAAATACAGTTAAGACAACAAACATATATTTGTTTGTATTCTATTCTATTCTTTGTATTCTATTCTGCATCATTTACCACAGTAAATTATTTTCCACGGCTTTGTGGAGAAAGACCTGGGGTTCTGGNCAATGCTGTGTTTTCAGGACATTTTTACATATTCTGAAAAACAGGCCCTGGTAAGTTGGAGATGACAAAATTTCAGATCAGAAAGGTCCTGAGTGACCAACCCAATATAACTTCAAAGCTGCCCCTTCTTGGCACAAGTGATCAGACCAGATGACTTCCAGATGTCTTTTCCAACGTGAATTTTTCTCCAATTCCATGATCTACAGGAAGGTTAGGGCTGTGTAACATGATGATAGAATTCAAACAACCTGCATATTGAGAGCCCCAAGAATCCGAGTGTTTTGGAAGAAGAGTGTGAAATGACAGCAGGCTTTCTGAGATGTAGGAGATGGACCTCCTGTGTCTCAGACTGCATTCCAAGGATTAAATGAGAAGTATAGTTTTACTGACAGTAAGTCACCTGACAGATAAAAAAGGGATACTTTGGCAGACCTGAGCAGGAGGGGAAAAGTATACAGAGACATTCTACAAAAATCCTTGGAAATAAGGTTACAAATTACAGGTGACTTGTCACAGAAGGGACATACAGAGTTTAGGAACGGCCACACAGGCACAGGTTATTTACATGGTTATGTTAAAAGAATTAGATATATGGTAAAGAAGCCGAGCACACAGAATACAGGATGAAGCCCAAAGGACTATTGATCAGATTACAAATGGATGTACTTTAGTTGACCTGAGCTATATATAAAATACAAAACTGACAAAGTTAGAAGTATTGCACACTGATAGCTCTGCAAAAGTATGATCTATAAATAGCAGAGAAATAATACTACCATAGATCAGAGAGAGTCAAGGGAGAAGAACATATAAATATCATGGGATTTTTCAGTCATTTTCACTCCTAAAGCATCTGTAAAAGACCAGACACAGAGACTGTAAGAAATGGAAGAAAGGGAAGGTTCACCACATATTCACCTCTTCCACTTGATGAAAATAAAGTGATTCAAAACACAAGAAAAGGCCATCAAAATGCAACTGACTGGGGCCCCAAAATCACAATGATAGTTGCTTACAAACCACTGAAATCTTGTGGAGAAGTATCACAGGCGCAAAATACAAATGTTTTATTGTTTTACCTCAAGTCCTCAAAAAAGCATCATGGACAGGGCAGTTCTAAAATACCTCAGAAGGCATTTAAAGTCCCTGATGCTCATCTTTCAGGTAGAAATTATGCCTTCCCTTCCCTCACTCCTGGCCTGTGGTGGAGAAAATAAAAAATGTTTGTGCACAGATCTTCTGTATGCCCTGCACTAGTATAGCCCAACAAGCTTTAAAACATATTTTATTATCATTATTGCAATCTGACAGATAAATGCACTGACGCACAAATAAGGAAAGACTACTCAGCAGGGCAGTTAGGAAAGATAGGAATGGAGTCAGTCAGCAGCATTTCTTATTCATTAGGTCAACATACATTTTATTGTTTGCCATTTCATCATTAATCTAGATCCAAGAAGGACACAGACTGAAGACAGTTCAACAACAGCTTACCTTTTCAGCTTGTTAAAGTTGCATTTATATTTTATATTTTATCCAGTGCATACTGATGATATCTTCCCATATCTTCCCATATGACTAGGCTCTGTCCTCTAAATTGATACTGAAAAACTCCACAGTAGATTAAAAAACTCCTTATTTTTACTATTTTTGACGTAACACAGGAACCACTTCCACCACAGGATGGCTCAATTCATATTAATCTATAGACAGACCGTGAATATCCCTCTTGATTTGGCTGAGACTCACAGTAACGGAAGGAGAAGGAGGGAAATCTATTCAGCTCTGCTTCTGGTGACTAGCAGGGATTACTAGTAGGAAATGCTTTCATGAGCAGAGAATAACAGAAAATGGTCTGAGAAAACACTATTAGTGTTACAAGCAGGAGACATTTTTACATACCTGTAAGCTTATCTTTTAATTGCATTGAAGGCTGAGGTTTGCAGTGACTGCAATAAAGATCGTCTTGTTCACAGTTTATGCATCCACAACATCCTCCCTGATTACACAATCAAGGGAAATGTCTGACTTCTGGAAATAGATGTTGAGCTATATATTGGTTTACAGAGTCACACAGAATTCAAGCCCAAAAAAGCAAACGCATATGGCGCTGTTTCTGATTTCTGACATTAAGTAAAGAAGTAAATTTGCCAGGCAAGGGCAAAATACTGTGCATCTACTCCCTATGACAAGAGTTTTCTGGTGTTAATACTTAGTGCGCGGCTAGTTCCACTTAAAAAGCCAGAGTCCTAGGATCTGCACAAAAGCATGTTCCAAAGTCTAATGCATCTGGCTACATTTTAGAGCCACTATTGACCTAAAAATCCATGTAACATACAAAAGTGTGCTTTGCTCCAGTGTTACCCTTGCAATAGACGTTTCTCTGCGTGGCATGAAGAGAGGGTTTGCAGCCATTTTCCCTCAGGCCATGCTCCCAGGGAGACAAATTTTACTGCTGCAGCCAGACAACATGTAAGGTATGTCCTTGGCAAGGACAAATCAAGTAGTATTTTCAAATTCATCAGGAACAGTTTGCTTTCTCTTAGGTAATTTGCTATCTGGTCTTCGGTGCAACTGCTTTGAATCTATTGCTATCGAAAGGCACTACATTGATAGCCCAGACATTAACAATGTGCTAAGGCAGTTCCCCCAGAGCAGCAGCACTAAGACACCAGTTAACAGGAAATTACTGATCCTGCCACCTAACTCAGCACTGCAACGCCATTTACTCAAAGTCCTGCTATCCTCTGTGTCTACAACACATACGAGTACAGGCAACCATTGAAGGAAGCTCCTACTCAATGATCTGTCTGTTAAATTGCCTACAACTTGGTCTATCAAAATCCCTGTTGGGAGAGTAAGCTCCATTCAGTTTGATATAGCCACTGGCATACCTTCTAAACATACCATACACAAAGCTTGATTATATTGGAGCATTTCATGAGGCGAACGCCTGATTCACTATAACCAGCGAGAAGCAACTAAATTCATTTCACATCCTTGAAGTCACATCAAATCCAACAACTGATTTCAGTGGCTTCAAAGCAGCTGAAGTAAAAGATTCTATATTTCATTACAAGCTGTCTAAGCCCATGCATTGCCATCTCTGGCCACGCAGCCTTTACTTTGAACTGCACAAATAGATTAAGGTCATTGTCAAAACAATAGGACAATGTCACCCTGGACATGCTGAACAGTGACAACAAGTAAGCAGTGGCTGCATGGGAGAGCAGACAGCATCAAGTTACTGAAGGAGAAAGCGAACTGTCTTTCACAAAGGTGAAAATGCCTGATTTTTCAATGCTAAGAACCCCAGTGGTCTGCGATGTTTTAAGCAGATGATAACCAAATGGTCAACATTAAAAATACCTCAGTGACTGCTGCAGTGAAACAGAACAGCACACTGCTTAGGCCAGCCAGCACAGCTCTGGGCAGTCACCATCGTTGTTACCTATTAAAACATGCCAAATAGAGCAAATGCCTTATGAAAGAAATCTGGCTGGTTTTATGTATTTGGTTTGGCACCAAATTAGAAAATTATTGGCCAGAGCAGATTATAACAAGAAGAATTGCAACTGCCTATGATCCTTGCTCTGTACTTGGGTTAGTGTCTCCTATGTGACATTTTGGAGTGAAAATTCTGGTCCTTGTGCATCTGTGGATTCTTCTGCCATAGACACACAAAAATGATAACTCAGCCACAAACTGGTACAGAAAAACACAACAGCAACAAAATAAACCCCACTATTGGGCTGTCAAAGCATGAAGAAGTACAAAAGCAAGACCTGCTTTAACATAGATCAATTAGCAATTTCATGCCCTCTTTAAACCTGGTATGTGCACATAAATAAAGCATTCTTGAACACGATGCCTTCCCAAAGTTCAGCAACAGCAAGACTTCAGAGTGCACAGGGAGATTTCCACCCAGGTTCGAGCGTCAGAAAGATGAAGCCAGCAGCTGTGATGCTATAAACCTCTCTCCTTGTTGAACCCTGCTGCTGTCGATCACACCTCATGCAGCCATCCTAACTGCTTCACATTCCTCCACATCCAGTTTTATCCCTTCATTTGCTGCTTTATACCTACAGCAGAGGGTGAGGGAGGAGTGACTTCTCCATAACATCAAACCAACTAACTCATACATTGAATCGAAACATTGGAGAAAACATTGCTTTTGGAAGCTCTCTTAAGAGGGCAACTACAAACTAAAGGATGTGTTTTCTTCTGCACTCATTCTTTAGTAAATCCCAAATACCTTAGTATTATGGTGAGTTCTTCTCATGAGCCATGCATGAAACGGTGAATCCATTTCATCCAAATGATGAAATTTCACAGCTAGATACTTTGGCTAAAGAGTACAAATGGCTTAGGTGGATATACCAATACATGTGTGCAGCACCTGTTATATTTGACACAGAACATAGAGAAGAAGGTAATTTAAGAAGTAACAGAGGTCTGATCTATCACAGGAAAACAAAAAAACTTGGAGGTATGGAATTCTTGCAAGTATGTGCAGAAAACCTCATATCGTAAAGTGGGTTAAGAGATCTCTGTAGTTATATTAGTGAGTGAAGCCCACAGACACAATAAACTCTTAACACCTGTGCAGGGCACAGTAATACACTTTCTTGCGTATCATGCAATATGGCAGGAATCTGGAATGAAGGCTAATTAGACAAGATCCTGTGAACACAAGTTTTATTTGTGACTTGGTTCTTAACCAATTATGCCCTTTGGGATTAGGAGTCACACTCAAACAAAAAGTCATTAGCAACAGCTAGGAAGGTGGTAAGAAAAAAAGAGAAGAATCAAGTAGGAAAGATGTATCCTGGTTTCCAACAGAGAGTGCAGGCAAATTTGTCAAAGGAACATTACTCTGAAAGAATGACATATATATTTCTTTGGGGGGAGGTCAGTGGCTGGGAGGGATGGGTCCAGACTGGCAGGACTAACTGAAGTGTCCAGGAAATTCAGTAAGCCAGAGAGAATGAGAGCACAAAGAATCTCCCAGTCTGCAGAGCTGGTGATGGGAGTTCTGGGAAAAAGGGAACACACATGCTGCTGTTGGAGAGATGAGAGGCAGTAGCATAGTTTGCAGGTAAAGAGCACAGAGGGAGACTGTGCAAGTTGTGAACAGGCCTGTAAGAGACAAAGGGAGATTCCAATGGAAGATTTCAGTCCACTCTGTAAAAAGATCAACACAAAAATACTTGCACCAAAGAACCACACCCACAAGGCTCATACCAAATTAGCTTAGCACATGGCTCTGTTAAATTCTACCCAAGTATTTTCTATTTGATGACAGACTGAATTGCTGCTCACTGAACCAGGGTTATCTCCCCCATGCATTACCAGCCTGGCAATCAGAAGAGAACCTGGCAAACTTGACTAAGAACAAGGACAAAGTAATCTTCTTTCAGAGACCTGCTGCCAAGCAACAGAGCTGCCTGCCTGCCAGCAGCAGCACTTACACCAGGGACACGGTATAGGAGCTGCTCTCTCTTCCCTACAGGTAAGCATGTGTCACCTCAGGGCAGCCCATCTGCTAATTTCACCACTTGATGGACATGAAGGAGGATACAGGAGGGGCACAGCAGGAGTTAAGGAAAATGCCTTTTGGCTTGTCTCTGCCATCAGCACTCAGTGATGCACCCCCAAGTGCTGGCAATTTTGAGAGAAGGCACCGGGTGGTCTGATAACATGCTCTCCCCATCCTGCTGCTCCAAGCAGCCATCCCAGGTTGTAAATAAGACAGCATTAAGTTCCCAGGGCAACCAAAGCTCCTTGGTATGGCTGACTGTGATTTTCCAGCTCATGCGAAGACGGCAGCCCATGTTGTGTCGGAGTCTGTGGGAGACTGGATGAAGCACAACCAATTACTAGGATTGCTCCCAGGACCCCTGAAGGGCTGACAGCACAATGGCTTCGCCATTACACTCCAGGCTCATTACTAACCATGTCATACGATTTCATTGCTGTCCACCACCCCCCAAAAGTAGTTTATTTGAACACTGCTGTGTGATCTCCTAGTGATGTTTTCCTTTGGTACTGCACCGTGAGTCCCAGGAAAACACCTGGAGTGAGAGCGATAGGGTGAAAAAGTCTGACAGTTGCAATCACATAATAAACCATGGGTGAAATTTCACACAGCAGCTCACTGGTACCTGCTCTGTGGGCTTTGATGTTAGAACAGCACACTAGAGCTTATCAGAGTCCTCACACTCAACCTGCTATAGGATAAGGCCCAAACTGTTCTTCACTACTTTGAAAACTTGTTGCTTCCCAGACAGCTGACACCTGAGTACCAAATAAATTTCTTTCAAGAGCAGGTTATGTATGTACAAGGATAATGTGATAAAAAGCAGAAAATTTTCTTCTAATACTCATTACATTTTTAGTTCCTTTCTCACTCATATTTTCACAGCCTTTGGCTGCTTCTTCAGCTTGTGGAGAAAAGGGAATAAGGAACAGGTTCCCCTCAACATAGTCTAGGGCAGCCCCGCAGCTCAAAGTTGGTACTCAAAAGCCTAAGCCTCTCCATTGTACCTAAGCCTCTCCATTGTAACTGTGTTACAGAGACCTCATCAACACTGGGTTTGCACACAAAAACAACTTGCTTTCTATATCCTCTCCTCTGTCAAATCCCACTGTCAGCACTTTAAAAGCCAGTATTCTGTATAGCCACCGACAGCACGTAGCCTAGGTGGAGAATTTTGCAAAAGATTGGTTTTAGCTTGCAAATTATACTGAATTTTAAATTGTAGTTCTAAGTGGTTGCAGAACATTTTAGCAGCTGCTTTCTGCCCTTACCTTCATTCCCCACTTCTCCCTTCTCATTTCCACTTGTCTCAGTCCACTGGGGTGTTTTGGACTCTTTGCCGATATCTCAGATAGAGGAATCAAATCAAGTTTTAATCAAGCATTCAAATCACTGCAGGTAGACTCATTCAACAGCTTCCATAACCAAGTACTCTTGTGACAAAAGCCACCGACGCATGAAACTCACATATGCTGTGCCAAAGCTGAAGTACTAATGCAACACAATCAGCAGGGACTCTCCACTGAAGACTAACTATACTGTTCTGATAAATTTAGCATTCATAATGCTAACGCATCACATGAGACACTAAAGTGGGGAAGAAGAGGGGCGGTGGTACAGATAATTTCCCAGAAGTCCAAGGTTGGTGCCTTTTCTCCGTAGTCATGAGCCTCCTACTCAACTGATTCTCGGAATCACAGCCTTCTCCTCTAGTACAGCTACTCTGTACAAGTAGCTCTTCTTGGCATAGCTGCCCTGCAAAGTCCTCCCCGTTCCAGATATTCTCTGTATCTTCAGCTAAGTGATGTCATCTCCTGCAGTTAGCCAAGGGGTACAAAAGCTTAAGGTGACCAAAGGCACAAGTCAGATGAATAACCAGTTTCATGCTGAGCCCTGACAGCACAGCAACCCGAGAGCAAAGTTCACTTTTCAAGGTGCAAATCTTTCTGCTAAGCATAAAGAAAGTTGTTCTCATGTGCCAAAAATCTGAAAACAGGACCCACATGGAAACTGTCATACAAAAAACTTATTTTCAATTTCAGGCAAAAGCCTAACTGCTTCTCTGTGCTCATGCAACACACATTCATAGAACTACAGCAGAGTCTTAACAAGAGTCTGTCTAGTTCAAACCTGACATTGGGGCTGTCTTCCCCACTTAGGGAGAGGTGGTATACAACTGCATTTCTAAGGACCTAGTTCTCCGAAGTACCAACATGTATCATTGTCTCTCTTTGACACTAACAAAAATTTTACTGCTAACCTTAACGCAAAGAGACTCTGAACAGCAACATGTCCCCTTAAAAATTCCACCTGGAGAAATTCGTTACAGAAATATGAAGACTGGCATAAATGGAGTGTGAAACAAAATACATAGGTGCAAGCACTAGAAGAAACAGAAGAACAGAGGGTTAAAGCAAAGATCTGTATTGCGAATGAAGACCACACCAAGGTTGTGGCAGTGTCACATCCACCACTCTTATCTTCTTTTACCCACAAGGAAAACAGGTAATGGGTGATAACCTGGCCTAAGATTTATGGAAGATGATGTAAGCAAGGCTCTGCAGGAGAGCACCACTCTGCAACCACTGCAGAATCCTAAAGGACACAATAGATCAATCCAAAAATATGCTGGTTACATCAGGTTACATCAGGAAGACATCTGACCTTTGGCCTCTACATCACTCACAACTGATCCTTGCCAAACACCCTGGACATACACCTCCTAGACCTTGTGCACAGGGGCATGTCTGTAAACAATGCAGATTAATGAAATCTATGACAAAATCAGCATCAGCCAGTAAAATCAACTTAAGAGATTTTTTAAAAAAATACTACTTTCCCCTTCCATAAGATATCCCACTGAATTTGGTTATGCTAATTTCCCTACACACCTACAATTTTTGTGATACTCGGCCCCAAACTGCAGCAGCAGATGGGTCCATTTACATTTCCTTCATACATTAAAACTCTCCTGCTTGTCCACTTTGAATTTAGAACACCTCACCATTCTCAGAGTTGCTCAGACCACAGACTCTCTGTAGATTATCCTCAGTGAGAAACTTCTCCATCAAAAGATATGCTAACATTTCACGTGAATTCATGTTTTTTACAGTTCAGGTAGTAAGGACTGAACATTGAGTCAAAGGAGGTTAACAGAATAAATATAACAATTAAACTATTTATATTAACACTCATCATATTACCATAATGGTTGAAACTTTATATATAAAGATTTCCTTCACTTATGAAAAAAGGGAAATGCTTCCCAAACTAATGGTACTTTCAGGCGTCTGAAAGTAAATTTTCCATTCTATAGGAAAGATTCTGGTGCCAACAGGCCTCTCATGTTCTTCATTTATGATAAAACAAAACTTAGAGTTCAACAGTTAATGAGCCCCTTACATATGCCACACAAAGACAGATGCTGCAGTACCAAACTTTTTAGTATCTGAGCCTGTTGAAGAAAAGAGCTTTATAATTCATACACATTAAAAAACAAACAAAAAACCTCCCAAACAAACCAACCACACACACTCTAAAAGTAAGACCAGACATTGAAATTCCTGTCTGCAATAGGCTGTCTGCACGATATAAGGCATCTCCCAGAAAGCACTAACATTGAGTAAAGGAATTGTATCCAGCTTCTGTTGGAATGATACATTTCCTCCTCCCACTTTCTTTTCTTGACAAGATTAGTTTGCCAGGATGAAGGGATGCATGTGGCAGTGATGCATGCAGTCCTGGTTCTGTGATAAGCAGAGTGCAAACCCTCCATGCTGAATCCTGCCAAATATATGCTCTTGTGAACTGGATTATGGGACTTTCTGATGGTTGAGTTGTTTATTTAAATTATGCCAGGGAAGTGAATTTACATCTCCTAACCCCACCTTGCTTCCTCCGTTTCAAATTGTTTATGCCACATTATTTAGACACGAGATTCCATTTAGAAGGAAAAGAACCCTCTCTAAATTCTGTCAGTATTCACATGCAATCTAATGCAGGGAAAAATGAAACTCAATGAGAAACAAGAAGAATTTGTAACACATATAATACTTCAAAATATTAACTTCTTTAAAGGTCAGATTCTACCAGGGGATGGATAAAACCTGTACTACCTTGTGGATGAACTTACCATTAAAAATGCTGTTACTTGCCCTAATAAGACACCCCTAAGACTTGATACTCAGTGAAGACGCTGATCCTTTTTTGAGTTCAGTCTAGTCATTAGTAAAACTTGGGGTATATATAATGGTATAGACATGCACAAACAAATACTACTCAACACAAGACCAACATCTGAGGCTCTGAGCAGTCTTCATGTCTAATATTCAAATAATGCTCCACTTTCAGCAAATGGTGATTTAGTCACCATTTGATTGGTTCCATGCAACAACTAAAGGTGCTCTCTCACTTATGTCCCATATGGAAAACAACATTTTGAGCTTGGACTCAGAATCCCAGCTATAGGCCATTTCAGGAAACAAAACTTTCTCCTGACAAAACAACGCCTAGTAACCACCTCAAGCTACTTAAAAGCACTTAAAAGAAATGAGGAAGTCAAGGTTTATTCTACAGGGGATTCTGTGCTTCAAACTTCGCCAGAATGTGGCCCCAAAAAGGAGAACACAACTTTTCTAAAATATTGAACAAATTAGAATTCAAATCTTTGCTTCATAAATCCAAGTTATTGTGTTGGTAGCTGTTTCACTTTAGGGCACAAAAAGAAAAATCAATAAATGGAACAATTTCCATAGATACTGTATTACCCAGGCTTACCAATTCCGAATAGGACAAGAAAAGGTTATACAAAGGACAAGGAAAAGAACATTACACTGGCATTATTGCAGAATTCAGGAAAAGGTTTGGTTACGAACAGCAATTAAATTGGGTTATAGGACTTAAATCTGGTGCCTTGAGACTCAGTTGTTTCCAAATTCAGCTGTGGACATGCACAAAGAATATGGTAGAACTGCAAGGTAATACTGTTTACATATTTTCTGTGAATCCAATCTAATCATTGTGTGGTTTACTAACACCATCATAGTGGGGTCTTTCTTGTAATAGTGTATACATACCTGAACATTTCATCCCAGAAAATCCCTGGTCACTTTTGTCCTACTATTCAGTTTCAACTGTTCTCTGCTCGGCACCCTCCGGACTACCTGGCATTGCTTTTCTGTCACCACGTGTGCTAGCTCATGCTCAGCTTCTCAGATGTCCCACTGCTGGTCTCTTCTGTGCCTAAAAGTGTTGATGTAAGCAAAAGACACCAAATATGTCCTTTCCATAAGACAGACACCTCTTAGGTGTCTGGCTACATGGCGAGAGGGAAGGATACAGCCTCCCAGCTCCTGGAGCAGTAGGATCCATCCTGGTTTTGAGCACCGTATACTTCTAACCCAAGGGTTGGAATTCTGTGTACATGTATGCATCCATTCATACACGCATGCTCATTCTTCATTTCCATGCCTGCTGATCGTACCTACTGCTAGCAATTTGTTGTCATTAATTCTATCATTGTTTAGTTTGTACCCTTTTCCTGTACATTAGTTCTCTGCTAATGTTTCAATCCTCTTGTGACACAGAGCATTCTTTCTTAGTCATTTGTCATTTTAGCAGAAGCACATGTGTTCCTGGAGTTTGTTTACAACTCCAGGCTCCCTCCTCCCAAACCTGGCTACTTCCTATCCAGCTACACATATACCAATTCATGATTTCCACTGCTCTCCAGACCAGGTTTCTCAACATGGGGCAAAAGTTCAAACAGGCAAAATCTCAGCAAATCTTGCTGCTCACTAGTTAGTAGGCATCAGCAGCTACAGGTAGTAAAGGAAAAAATTTGGTAGGATGGGCTGGTACAATTTCCTGTACAGTTTGTGAAGCAGCATGCGCTTTTTAAGTTGCCTGCCAAGGGAGGAATGCAAATGGCCAGCCTCTGCTCATGGCATGACTAAGTTGGCAGCATTTCAAGTGGAAAAAATCCCTATTCACTTCTCAGCCCTGTCCTTCCTGAAAGTGTATTCCACATCACCTACCAGATGGCCTCCTTCATGCTGAACTTGTGCTCCCATCCCCTGCTGAGACAAGGTGTCCCACATTCACTCCCCATCACAAGCTGCTGAGAGAACACCCTGGGTTTCTTACACTTAATCCTCAAAAAAGGGGAGTAGAAAAGTCCATCTTTCCAGCTTGTTTGTCAGCATAGCCTCTTCCTCCTCCCACAGAGAACACAGTTCTTTACACTACCTCCCACAGCAATAAAAAAGAAAGGCTTTAGCATTTCTCAGCAATCACATTAACTTTGATGAATTGTCTGGCAGTGGCACCTGCTGCTAAGGATACAGATGTACAGGATGAACTAAAAGGCATTTCTCCATAAAGCAGATGATATCACTGCAGATATGTCACTGTACAAATATGTATTTTTCCTCTTATCTGACCAATGATTTTAGTTTTGCAAAGGCATCAATAAAATAGCTTTGGGGGACAAACAACTTCAAATAAACTGCAGAATTCCTGGTAGTAAAACAGACAATACAAGGAAGAATTTCCTTATGTTACACTGAAAGAAGCTGTTCTTCATTTTGAGTGGAAATTTGCTGTATTTAAAACATCATTAAATACACCTCCAGGAATACAGAAAACAAACAACCTGATATGTAACTCATAATAACAACATAAGTATCATTACAACTGAGGTCTGCTCTGTGACTACCAACCTTTTCTAACGGAAACACATACACATTCATAGCATCAGTTCAATACCAGGAAGGCAAATTCTTGCAGCGAAATTCCATTTCAGCAAAACAGATCAAAAGTTCAGAAGGAATTAGTGTGCACTAGGTATGACATCCTGCAGAAAAATCTCCCATTCTATTAAGGACTTCAGAAATAACTACAGTTGAATAGCCACTAGAATATTCATTATAAAGCAGATATAAAAATTGCAATATGTATTGCAAACCCTCAGAGCATATTTCTCACTTCCACAAGGACTATCAAGGGATGCATATTGTCATCATATCATCATCATTTTATTAGCCATCAGGGTAATTTTTTTTTTAAGTTGCTTTTTGCTTTCTAAGGTGGACGTATGAGAACAACATAAGAAGTCAGTTATTCAGTTCCTCATCTGACTTCTTTGGATGTTCAGAGTACACAAAGCAACTGTAAAGTTGTTATCAAAACAAATCAGTGATTTTTTCAGCATCTGGTATTTTCTGTGGCAGATAGCATCATTCTAGTATAGACAAGTCAAAATGGATATAGGAGTTGCTAAGAACAAGGAAAAGGCAAGGAAAGCCTGGTCAGGTACAGAAGGGTGTGCTGTTCAGGTGTGTTGAGTCAATTAGTCTGTGATGAGATTCCATTAGAGAAACTAATTCAGGAAGCATTAATTTAAACTAGCTCGTAGGCTGTCTTAAGTTCTGCAACATCCTCTTGTGCAACATCAGTTCTGGCTATAGTTACACCATCTGATGACAACCAAAGGCCTTCCTTTCCAGTATCTCTGCAGGATGCACACTAGGACTGGACATCTAAATGGCTCATAAAAGCATTTGTGCTTATGTTAAATAGTATTTAAAATTTATTCCTAAAATAGGAAAGAAACCCACCACTAAACAAGGGGTTTCTACTCTATGCAGGATTAGCCAATGTTGAGATTTACTGGGTAATTTTTTGTCATATCTACAAAGTGCAGCCCTTCTGAAAATGTTACAGCTTTTTAATTCAGAAAACTTGGAAATTCACTTTAGTACAGTGGTGAGTGTCCTCGTCTCTCATGTGTGAGACGGGAGGTTTGATTCCCACCAGGGAGGCAGTGGCGCTGTTTAAGAGTTGGATTCAATGATCCTTGTGGGTCCCTTCCAACTCAGAATATTCTGTGATTCTGTGACTTGGAAGTTTATTTGGGACTCAACTGCAGTGAAATCTGCTGAAGAAATGTTAAAGTGATCCTTTCTTTTTTCACTTTTAATTTGAGGCATCTTTTTTTAGGGCCTATAGATTATGGATATCTACATGAGATGGTGAGATGCTTTTGCTTTGTCATCAGAAATACAGAGCAGAAAATCCTGACAATACCTAGGCATTAACAACGTTTTGAGGATTGGACAAGTATTCTTTGACTTGAAATAACGATTTCCAACCATTACTCTAGGCTAAGTACAAGTGCCCTACAATGTAGCCAACCCTCAAAGGACTCTTGCCTCCTATAGCTTTGTTCTTGTAAAGGTATTTTTAGCCTCCTAATAAAAGAGTTAGGTACCACAACACCTTTCCAAGTCTCAACACCAGTCTTCTTGCACACTGATTAAGGCACTGTGCCCTAAAACTAGAAGACACTCTTCCATATTGGTGTATGCCTTATTGTGTACAAAATTTCTTGGATTTTGTTCATCTAAGGATTTCTCATGTAGAGTATTCTGCCTGATTTCCATTTTGTTACCAACTGTCATTTATTTTTGTTGCCAACTGTCTGCCAGCAATATTCCCTCTAGCAGTATGCTCCAGCAGGTTGACCCATCACACCCTATTCTGTGACAAGCTGAACATGACCAGAGGTGTTTAGCTCTCGTTATGGCCTTTCCTAGCCTTGTATTCTTTCATCAGACAGCCTCTGTACTCAATCCTTTTCAGTCAACATTTTTGATTGTTTGCCCCACAAGTAAAATTCACGGCTTACTCCCATCAACAGTACTGACAGAGGAAAGCTTACAGGCAGAGAAGCATCAAGAATCTGCTGCCTGCATGCCACCTCCTGGTGTATCAATCCCACACAGTCATGGCCTCACAACAGATAATTCTAACAGAATGATAACACACTAGCTACAGAAATTAGGGGTCTGAAGCATCTGTCTTATGAGGAGAGATTGGCATAGCTGGGCCTGTTTAGTCTAGAGAAAATGAACAGGGGATCTCATTAATACATATAAATATGTATCTCAAAGCTGGGCGCCAGGAGGATGGTACCAGACTCCTTTTGGTCATGTCCAGTGACAGGATGAGGAGCAATGGCCATAAACTGAAACATAAGAAGTTTCACCTCAACATGAAGAAGAACTTACTTACACTGAGGGTGGTAGAGCACTGAAACAGGCTGCCAGGGAGGTCAGAGTTTCTCCCTCTCTGGAGACATTCATAACCCACCCAGCTGTGTTCCTGGGTCACCTGCTCTAGGTGACCCTGCCTTAGCAGAGGGCTTGGACTGGATGATCTCCAGAAGTCCTTTCCAACCCTAATGATTATGTGAAATTATTTTAGGACCATTCATAATATCATCCTGCTAAAGGCAAGGCAAATTTATGAGAAAAAAAAATTGACACATAGCATTTACGTGATTTTTATCTGACTTGCTCACATACCTCTTGGCTATTTGCAGTTCCTCCTATAAGCCATGTCAAGTTTTGTATTCAGAAATGTGTCTCATGATGGGGCTTCCTAAGTTATCTTTAAAAGCAAAGTCTTGATACTTCACAGCACAGTTGTGGCTGGAAATAATCTAGGAAGCAAATGCCCTGAAATTCCCAGCGAAGACATGAGAATGAGTAGGAATGAATTTTTGCTGCCTGTTCCCATTCCATCTCAGCTGTTCCACTGCACTTCTCACACTGAAGTGGGAGTGCTGACAAAATATTTCTCAAATGGGAACAGAAGTCGTTTTGGTCAGAGGTCTTCTCAGATCCTCTCAGGCAAAAGGCTATTTTAAACGTGCTGATTATCAGGCATGTGGATGTCTCCACAAGCTGTGCACTTCAGACTGGAGAAAGAGAAAACCCTTCTTCAATATATTTCAGACCCACCTCTCCCGTCAAACTCTGACAGACACCACTTGCAACCGCCAAGAGTATAGGAACAGGGTACAAACACAGCAATAGTCTCCATGGTATCCTAGCCCAGCCTCTAGCAACACATGTCTTGGGAAATTCTTGAGCTAGAACTGGTATCTTTATGTTTAAATGCTTTTGACAGAACTGCTGTCATAATATAGTCTAATTGCTTTTGGCACCTAACACATTTAACAGCAATAAATTCCTCAGGATAACCAAGCACAGAGTGAAAATGTCCTTACCTGTTCTGCATTTACCACCTGACAGTTCGAGTGGTTATCCTACAGCTTTTGTACTGAGAACAACCAACCACTCCTGACTAATGTCTCCATGTTTTTCACGACTGCCTAAAAGTTACATGTCAAGACAACCCCTTCCCTCTGCACAGCTACTACAGTAATCCCTCGAATATCACGGGGGGTCAGTTCCAGAAAGACACCACGACAAGCAAAACTCACAAAGTAGCGGTAAATGTGGTAAAGCCAGTAAAGCCGTGTCACGGGTTAATTTTTCAATAACCACCAGGCCGTTATCAAACTCTGAGGAAGGGAGATGTTAAACCAATTAAAAAAAGACAGAATTCCTCAACAAGGGTGTGGGTGGAGGACTCATTTTGTGTTTTGACTGGAGAGCTAATGGCTCTTGATAGGCTGTTCAGCCCCTGATGGCTGTGCGGGGTGAAGGCGGCAGGGAGGGTTCTTTTTAATTTTTTTAATTTTTCTTTTCTCCTTGTTACCACTGTGTTACTGTTTACTCTTTTTTTTTTCCTAATATATGTAGTTGCTTCCTAATTATTGCTTTCTTTTTCTACATTTTTTGACCAAAAGCACCTTTGATTCAAAAGGTATAGTAAAGTAGAGAAGGATATTTTTTTGTTTCTATCTTGCCTGGAAGGTAAAAAAATCCACTTTAGCATAGTGGTGAGTGTCCCCGCCTCTCACACAGGAGATTGGGGTTCGATTCCCGCCAGGGAGGCGATGGTGCCCTTTAGAAGTTGGACTTGATGATCCTTGTGGGTCCCTTCCAACTCAGAATATTCTGTGATTCTGTATTATTCTAACCTAGGACAGTAAAGGCAGGAGGGAAAACCTCGCAATGTATAGAAGACAAAAATTATGAACTGCGAAGTGGCGAGGGATTACTGTATGATCTACAATAGCATCAACCACAGTTGCAGGAACAGGCGTTCTGGGACCCACTGAGCACAATGTCTGCTGCAGAGAATTAAGGACATTAGTGTCCAACCCAAAGTGTATAATCATGCAGGATTATAGAATCACAGAGTTGGGAGAGACTTTAAAAGACCACACAGGTGACAGCAGAACAATATCTATATCACCCAAGACAGAAAATTTCTTTATCTGTCAACAAACCTGAATCTTCCATTTTATGACTGAAGCCTATTACTTCTTACCCTACATCTCTTTTCATCAGAGTTCTTCCCTTCCTCTTACCAGTAGTCATTTACATATTTGCAAAATGTTGTTAAATATCCTCAGGCATCTCTTTTTAACCAAAGAACTCTAATTCATCCAATCTTCCCCTTAGGTTTTATTTTGACCTTAATCATTCCCACTGCACTCAGATCAAGTTGTCCAGTTGATCCATATCTTTCAGCTGCAGCTCCCAAAATCTGAAATATATCCCAGCAGAGACTACATGAAGTGCCAAAGAGATGGATCATTTCACAAGTCTTATGGGTGGTATGTTCCATTTTTGTATTGCAAGATAGCTTTTGCCTTTTGAAGCTACAAAGCATTCCGGACTTAAATTCACCTTGTGAATCACAATAACCCCCAGGTCTTCTCTTACAGGCCTATTTGTACTTATGCAGTTCATTATTTCCGAAATGTATTGCATTTATCCATTTATTTCAGGCTGTATCTACAATTTTTCAGTATCATTTTGGCTACCAAATGCATCTTCTCTATTTCCTACCCCTATTTTCAAAAATCAAATTAGAACTGAACACTAATTGTAAAAAAGTACATGGGCATGTAAAAACTTGAAGTCTAAAAGAGTTTTTTTTTAATTGAACTATGAATCAGGGTCTGAACTACCTTCAAAATAGTTCGTTCTTAGTATCACAGGTGCATCTCATCTCTAATGAGGATTCACAGGATAATTAAACCCAGACAGCTTGGGCAAACATCCAAATCTTCAGTTATTCACCTTATCTGACAACTCTGGCAAATAGTTTGAAGTGTTGTAATTCCTAACACAATGAGCACATAATATCTAGGACCACTGACTGAATATTTGAAATACCTCTCATTGCTTTATCCGCAGTAGGCAAAAATAGCATTACATGAAGTGCTACAGTTAGAAAATACTTTCTCATGTTCTTGTTATTTTAAGCAGCTCTGCTATTGGTACAGTTACACCAACAGTTTTGCCATGTCACTTCTTTAAAATACCTATTCTACTATTTTTGTGCAGTGCTGATGGCTAACTCAGGTCTTCCATAATATTTCTAACACTGAACCTCCCAAAGGGGAACATACAGTGAGGACAGCACACAGAGCAGGGGTAGGTAGAACTAAAACTTTTTTCTTGTCCTCAGTCTTTATACAACTCTTGGAATATCCTTTTAACTATAAACAGTCCACATTCACCATTTTTAAGGGCTTTAGGGAGGGGAACACTGAACTACTGTTTCCAAAATGCTCTTGGGAAGGGCCTCCCAAGAGTGGTGCATTGGCAGTTAATCTGGCAGCTCTGAAAGGGCAAAGATGGCATTAGCATTTACATTTGTGATAAATAAGATTTTATTCACATAACACCTCTGTTGTAAAATCATTCTCATTATACAGACTGGGAATTGAAAAGCAAGATAATCAGGTGACTCAGTTCCGTCAGCGCGGCTGAAATAGAATCTAGGCCCTGCATCCAAACCCAGTGCTTTCCACACTAAGACGTCTCAATATAGATTTTTAAATTCTTTATGTTTCCTAATAATCCTGGAACTGTGCCTAACACTACCTTAGCTTATAGCATGAAACTACTTTGACTTCTACAGTTTTACTCCTCATCTTAGAGCAATATGCTTCTCACTTTACAAAGTTGTTATTCCAAGTGAGATTTCCCAAATCCATTTTGGTTGTGTTACAGATCAGCCTCACAATGTGGGAGTGCGTAAGAAAACAGTATCCTCTACTCTGAATATCAGCAACGTTCAGGGAAGGAGGCCAGCACACGACATGGGGAAAAAAATGAGTCGCAAATAGCTTTGGCAGTCGGTTTGTTCGAGCCAGATCACCAATACCCAGCGCCATGCTAAGCTATTGAGCTCTTCTAACAGAAACCCACCCAACGGCACCCAGGCACAGCACCGCTGCAGGTGCCCATGTTCCATGAGAAGTGCCAGCAAAGCAAAAGGCAGGTACCTGCAGCCGTGCCAGGCACCCAGGGGAAGCACAGAGCAGATCAGCACAAGGAGATACACTGAGAATGTCAGACAAACGCGTGTGGCTGCATCCTAGGGCCTAGAAAGAAAACAGATGAATGCTGTGCCACACTACGAGGTTACCATGTGTGGATTTGCATAGTTTTGCCCTGGGCACTAATGGAACAGATAATCTGCACACACAGCTGGCACGGGTACTTCTAGCAGCATGAAATCTAGAAACTCACTCTGGAAGGAGGATCACACAGTTATTTAACTCACAGGGAATGCCAAAAACTGCATGAACATCTATTTCTCAAGGTCCAGGCAATAGCCTGGAGAATACATATTTGAAATGTCTTAGGAAAAAAAAAAAAGGTTGTTTTGTTTACCACTTGCAAAAGTAATGTTGGTCACAAAAACTTAAGTAGCATCCTAGTAACGCTTTCAACACTAAGTCCTGACTGTAAGTACAAAATTCACTCTTTCATGAAATAGTGTCTTGTTTTAAACCACTGAAAATAATAATCTGAACTCTGTCAAAATGGGATTTAAACCTGCATAGATCTTATGCCACAACACTTGAAGGTTTAGAGAGATCTATAAGTCAAGCAGCCATGTTTTAGATACAGTGTTAAAAAGGCTTCTTGCAGGAGTGTTTCAAAGGACTACTATTTATGTAGCTAAATTCACAGGTATTTCCAGACCAGAAAATTCAGGGGGGGGGAAAAAAAGCCACGCAAAATCAAGGACAAACACTCACACAAGACAATGTCCAGGTGGGGAAGAGCAGCGCACCCTTCCAATTACAATATTTCATCCCAGGTCTCTGGAAGCTTGTAAGACGTGACGCTACAAGTCTCTGCTAAGCTGAATTCACACAGAACAAGACACTTTTTAAAAGTCGCCTTTGGTTCAGTGAGAAATTTTGCATGGTTCAGTAGATTTTTAATTATTCACACTCAAGTAACTACACTCCTGCTGGAAATCAAAATATTAATGTACAATACCTTGCTGAGAGTGTACAAGCAACACAGGTCCCTCCCAGAGTATCAGCGGTGCTGGGCTCGGACTCATCTCAGCCAGCTGCTCTCCTCCTGTGTGTCTGCAGAGCTCTCGCAGTTGGTCTCGCACAGACCGAGAGCTGAGCCCTGATTCATGATTTCAGGCTCCAGCCATGGAATGCAGCCATTGAAAACCCAGAACTATTTTTACCCCTGAGCAGCCACAGCATTTCTGCCCCATGAAGACTGCTAAAGCTAATGCCTTGCCCTAAACACACACACACAGCCCCCCCCGAACCTCACCAGCTAAGATGCATGGTTCTTCCCTGGCATTCAGTGTGGTTTTTAAACTGCACAGTTGCTATCAACAGGACAAAGCAGCTCAGCCCCTGGCATTATTGTCAGCCCTCAGAAGTCAGACATTTGATCTCAGTTGTCAAAATTAGATATTCCTCAGAAATGCTTTGCTCCAGGAGATAAGATTAGCTCAGAGCAATGACTGTCTATATGGCTTGTCTTGTACACCACCAACCCCAGCCTGCATTTAACAAATATGCGATAACATCTTCAGCTAAATGACAGGCTGCAGACACATATAAAAATCGCTACATATTGAACAAAATCATGATGTTTAAAAAACCACAAGGTCAGGCAATAAAAAAAATTCACAAACCCGACATAAATGGCATTTTATATAGAATGTTTATAAATATGGAATTGTCTTAAATAAACGATTAGCAACAAACCAGAGGTAGATACCTAAACTATATTTTCAAGATTATACAGAGAATACAGGCCACCTGAAACTTTACAACTGTGTTGTCTTGAACCTACAGGATTCTACAAGTGTACTTCAGAAAGAAAAAATACTGGATGTATAAATAACAATAAAAGCCAACAAATTGTATTTTGACATAACCAACTACGTATTATCAACACAATATATAATCACTTTGGCAGAGAACAGTCCACAAGTGCATAGCTGGAAATACATGAGGAGCCCAAATACCTGAGAACCAGCAGACTTGCTCACTTAACTTGCTCATATGTTGTTTTAGACAATGGAAAATAACAGTAGGCATTTCTCAGGAATATGCAGTCAAACAACAAGAGGAACAATGCAAAACTGACAAAACTACTGATAACTCTCAGTTACTATATGTTATACTTATTTTACAGCACTGCATTGTTACTGATTGCATTAGAATTATGTTGGTATAAACTTTTATAGCATACTTAAAGGATAAGAATAGATTTCTTTTTTCCTATCTTAACTAAGAAATCATTGGGAAACATTTTTGAATCTGCTTTTAAAAATCAGAGCTCCTGTTTAAAAGCACTACCTCTGTATACTAAAATCTTCAGTCTGCACATAAACCAGCATAGCTGTTGAACTTGGAAGAAACATTTTGCATCATTGAAATCCACTTTAGTACAGTGGTGAGTCTCTCATGTGGGAGACTGGCGGTTCGATTCCCTCCAGGGAGGCAGTGGTTCTGTTTAAGATTTGGACTCGATGATCCTTGTGAGTCCCTTCCAACTCAGAATATTCCACGATTCCATGATTCTGTTTACATAAAAATCACATCTTGTATTAAAAAATAGTCCCTGCCATCTGGAATTTTAAGGATGATGACAAAAATAGGCATGGAAAGGGTGAGACTGCCAAGTTCATAGGAAGACAGTTACAGTCGCATTTAAGCGGCAAAGGCCATAATCAGCCAAGCTTCCTAGTGAGTTTTGGGGCAACAACAACCCCTGTAAGATCCCTTTAAAGGGCAGCTGCAATGGAAGCTGTAGCACACATATACTTAAGAGTAACCATCACGCTACATGTAACTTAAAGACAAACTCTTGACCAGATAGAAGCTGTGGCAACTAGAGTTCTGAATGATACTCCATTTATGAAAAAGTAATATAATAATTACGGGATTATTTCCGATCACTCGCAGTTAAATACCTCTAGCATCATACAGTCTGATTCTGCAGCTCTGATGGATCTGACCCTTTTAAGCAAGGCCTTGTACTGGGAATCTATCCTTTGCTGTTTCACACTCACATAGATTCTTAAGAAAGTGTAGGTGTAGAGTGTGAGGAAAACAGCAATGAAGGAGACCATTTGGGGAATGAGAAAGCTACAATTACACTATGTAAAAGAACATGAAACATACCTTAAAGATGTGACATCAATGACCTAAAGCTCAGAGGAGGTTAAAGGTGCAACACAAGCTTGTAAAGTCCTGAAGGCTGAGCCACTTTAGCCCACTGCTGGAGGAAGTAAAGCAGAAGAAATGCTTTTGCTGTGAATTCATGTCTCTATGAGAGATTATTCTCGGTGAACAACCTTCTGCTATTTCTGCAATGAGCTGACTCTCCAGAAGTCCCTTTCATTTGCAGTGAGACACCAGAAACTCCACCAGCTACAAAGAGCCAGGAAAGAATAAGCCTAGCTAACAAAAACGCTATGCAAGTAGTTTGACAGTTTTTATCACTTTTCACCTAAGAATTCAGAAGTACATTTTTCCCACCTGCTAAATTATTACCAGTTCAAGGACAGTGCCTCAAATTATTTGCTCTCACAAATAAGAGGAAGTGGAAAAGGCTGGTATAAGACACATTCCTCACTAGCAGAATATTATGTTTTCTCTTTATACCACCATATAGAATTCAAAGGGGGAACAAAAAACCCTTACACTACTACAGACCTGAGGTTGTCTGATAATACTGTCTGCTTTTAATAACTTATTCAGCAAACTTCAAGCTTTTTGAAAACCAGAGGGTGAAGAGCCAAGATAACCTCCATGCATTTTTAACCAGGTTCCTTTGGAGACTCCCAGCACCATATAGGAAATAATTCATTATTCTTCCAGCTGAACTCACTGGTTCATATAGAGATGCTGAGGGATGGTCTGAGGAGTGTCTGAAACAGGGAGCAGTAATATGAGGCTATCTGCCAGGGCCTCAACAGTTGCTGATTTGTTTCTAAATGAAGAGCTTAATATGGTTATATAAACACTTGCCACTTTAAAAGCAAATCTGTTTCCCTCTGTCTTCAATTTTATGGGATCAATGGCCAAAAGGGAAAAAACCCTACACAAGCACACAAGCAGTTTTCAAACATCAGAAAAAGAAATCACCAAAAGGAATATAACACTAACAATGGCAATTACCAGAGAGGCTTTAATAGATGAGAAAAGAGGACGGAGAGGAAATAACATTTTAAAAGTAGCAATTTAGGGTGTCAAATTCCAAGAAGTTGTAAAGGTTTTGGTGTTACAGAAAAACCACATTACCCATTTCAATGTTGAGGATTAGCACAATGCAACAAGGCATCTTCTAAGATATCTTCAGGCATAATGAAGAAATTCTAAATCACTTTTTTGTAAAGATCCAATATGTTTATAGAAGAAGAACTATAATGAAACTATCCATCATTGGTGTTAAAACAGTCCATGAACTGAAGACCAATGGAAAAAAACAATCTGAAACCAATTCATCAACTTTATAGTTTCAATTTTTAGGGAGAGCATCAAATTACTACAAATAGCAGCTATGATGCAGAAACCCAAAGGCACCTCCAAGTCTTTCTGTCACTCTTCAAGAAGTACAGCCAGGTTGTGGATTCTGGTTAAAAAGAAAGTGAGGTGAATGACCTGACAGCTGATAAAACTGCTGCCACTTTCTAGCACTGCTCTAGTGAGATTGGACAAGAAGGAGGGCAAAGGAAGAGATTCCTAAAGATGTATTGCTAGCTTAGATCACAAGCTAACTGACTGATAAACCTTTTGCACTTGCACGCAGACAGAAACCCATCATGAAAAGACACCCACACAACATGCATTTCTTTCCTCTTCTTCAGCAGCCTCAAGAGCTTGAAATCATAAATAGTTATCATCACCATCCATCCAAAATGCACGTGCATGAGAAAGGCAAACACGTGTACAGCTACCATGAGCCAGGTTTGCAATCGCAGTGCAGGACAGTTGCAAACTTTAGACTTAATTTGTGTTATGTCATTGTAACATCATGCCCAACACATGAGAAGTCTCACCCACTTCACAGGGTGAGATATTTACAGAATCATCCCCGCTCTAGGCAGGGGCCTAGAACTGATCCACCTGTACTAACACATATCCGGGTTGCTTATGCAGGAAAGCTCCAAGTGCAATATTTTCAAAGAGGAAAACTGAAAATACAGTAATTCCTCGAAGTTCACAGTGGTCTGGGACCAGGGGTGTCCCTTAAAAGTCGAAATCCACAGAGAGCAGCAGACCATACGTAAGCAAATAAGCCATGCCCATTGCTACAGTCCCTCAGCCCCGCAGTGCCAGGGGGTGCTCCCAGCACCTCCTCATGCTGCGTGACAGGATAGGGGAGTGAAGGAGGTCTTCTCTGCCCCTCCCCGGCGCAGCGGGTAGGGACAGGGGAACAGAGAGAAGTGCCCAAACCACCACTGCCGTACGGCAGGGAGGGACACATTCATGCGTGCTCTCCCCTAGCATGGCAGGCACACCTTCCCGGGGCCGCCCCGGGCAGCAGCAGCTGTTTGGTGCAGCCCCAAGACTGCACAGGGTGGCAGAGGGGCCTTGGTGCGGCCAACTCTGGGCAGTCCCCATGCGAGCAACAGGCACCATTCTCCCTACTCCGCAGGGCCCGCCACAGCACAGGCAGTCTGTGCATGTGCGGCCATCCACTGCTCACGTGACACAGAAAAAAGCTCTGAAGAATCGAGGGAAGTCTATGACGTCTTCAAGGGGGAAAAATGTGCAAATATTTGGAGCTGCAAAATTTGAGCCGCAAAGAGCTGAGGGATTACGCTAGTATGTATCTCCAAGCCTCTGCTTAGGGATTGCACTGATGTAGTTGCTTGTTGGCTTCTAAGTACAGTCAAGAATTACCACTATATGTCATTTCTTTTACCATACTCTAAGTATTTGCTCTGAGCTACTCCTGTGATACTGTTGCTTTGACTCACAACTGCTTTTCTCATGAACTCAAAACCTGACAAAACAGCTATTAAATATATATCTGAATGTACTGCCAAAAAGAGGTACAACTATTGAAAGTGAATGTGCCTGCAGTATTAAAGGCACTCATTCTGGGTACAAAACATTGTCCATCATTCAAGTCTGAGGGCATGTGGTGGTGTCGTAGATGCTTACAGGAAAGCTTATTTCTACTAGCAACAGAAACACCAAATTCCCTGCAATGATCAAATGTCAAATCAACAACAGGAATTGCCAATGTTTTAAATTCAGTACTGAAGTCCACCTCCCATGTCTTGTATCCATAGGTACCTCTAATTTTGGCTTCTTTTCTTTTAATATGCTACTTGTCAGATAATGTGAACTGTATCAAATCACGTCTTTCTTTCAGAAATTCTTGTAGATACTCTCCTTATATTCTTTCAGATCACAGCTTGATTTTTTGCCTTCTTCCTTTCTTCTCTTATCCCCTCTTTTTATTTTTTTCACAGATTCACAGATTATTGTGAGTTGGAAGGGACCCACAAGGATCACCGAGTCCAACTCTTAAACCACACCACTGCCTACCAAGCGGGAATCGAACCCTGGTCTCCTGTATGGCAGGTGGGGACACTCACCACTGTACTAAAGTGGATTTATTTCACTTTCCGACAACAAGAGCTAAAATGTCAGCAACCTCTGTTAAAAAAAAAAATAAAAATATATATATATATATACAGTCTTACCTCCACATTCAGTGGTTATAGGTCTTGTGGGGGTCTCACAAACCCCAATCCATGAGCATGAATATGCACAGAGGCCACGGTCATCTCCCTGCCCCCCACCACTCCAGAGTGCTCTCACAGCCTCTCACAGCACAGGGGAGCAACGGGAAGCATTTCTGAGCCCTCTCTGACTGGGGAGACCCGTGGAGAAACCCTGGGCTTCCCTTTGGCCACATTGCTGCTTTTGCCACTGCTGCTGCCACCGCGCATGCTGGCACTGCCCCAGGGCCATGGCAGGGCAGGGGCTCAACAGTCCCCACTCGCACTCCTCAGGCGCTCCCCAGAAAGGTGCGGGTGGGGACAAACACTTGAGAGCACCGCACGCCAAAACACCTGGAGTGAGAAGCGGCGGGACACTCTGGTCCTGGAACGGGTGGCGCCACAGGAGTACACACTGTGTGTTATAAACCTTCCCCACCACGTAACTCCTGCAATACTCATAAGGGAGCAAACTGTCCTCAGCGAGCAAGAGGTGCCACCCCCACACCCCACAGGGGCGTGTTGCGCAAATAGCCAATTAATATTTGCTGAGAAATACTCCGCAAATCTGTGAAGGAGCGAATCAGTAGGTGCAAATATGTGAGGTATTACTGCATAAATAAATAATGCCATAGCTCTTACTATTTTAATTTCCTGTGTTACTATATTCATGTAACTGTACATAGTCCAGTTCCTTAGAAAACAAACTGGGAGGAAATAGATGACCAAATATTATCATAACAAGATAAAAGTAACGTATATGTTCAGCATTTAAACTTTTCTAAATAGAATCACACAAGCAGCATTCAACAGAAAACAAATACAAACATAACTTCTTTCTCAGGTAACTAAATTTTGAACAGTGCATGTAAAAATCGTATTTAATTTGTATGACTTGCAGCAGGTGCCTTCTTTACAATAAAGTCTTCGTTTATAAGTAGCAGTGGCTGTGCTAAAATATTTTTCAGCACTTCTAGGCTTTCTAGAAGGGAAGACAAAGAAAGTGACACATTTTTTTGGATTTGCGAGAATCAGCCATTGATTCAGAGTAGCATTTCCACACTTCAGCTGTTGTCCAAGCAAATCCAGCAGAGTATTTCATGTTTACCCAAGGCTGCCACACCCCTGGGACTCCTAACCATATCCAGTGTGAACAGTAAGTACAGCAGCATCCAAGTAGCCCAGTATTTTTCAGGGCAGGCTAGAAGACTGAGGACAGCTGTTACTGTGTTAGCTCACAGCTGCCACTTTCCTGTGGGTTCTCAGCTATGTTTCTAAAACAGAACAGCTATTGCCCTCCGTTCTGACCAAAGGGTATCAGAAAGGTGCAAGGTGTTCTTCTCTGTGAAAGCAAAATTATCTACGCACAGTCTAGACAGAGGGATCAATAACTAAAGCTGTGATCAAAGGAAACAGCTGAGCCTTGAATAATCACAGCGGGATATCTTTTATCAGATGGATCAACTCTGGAAAGGGTGTCTCTCCAAAGGGATAGGTTGGATCCCACCAGTTTCGCAGCAGCACACAATGTAACCTTAGTACACAACAAAGAAATCTGACACACGTGTTCAACATCCAGTAGACTCAGCAAACATCTCATCACCTGGAGGTGGGATTCTAGACAGATCCAATAGCAGTCAGTTTAGGTGATCAGACAGGCAGCTGCTACCTGGTCCCTGGAAAAGGGCAGCTGGTGGAAGAGGCAGATACTGAAAGGAATACCTAAGGGTTAATGTCACTGCCCTGTAACTGCATGGTTACGGGGCATGACAGCCTCACCCAGACAGGCACTGCAGCTATCAGCAAAATAGTGGCTTGAACACTATTTACTCTGACATGAATGTATGCACACACTCTTGTCTCCCAAGTGTTTACCACCTGTATCAAAGTGTCCTTAGGAGACAATTTATGAAAGTGCTCATATCATAATTACTCTCCACTGGGTTTTTTTTCCCCTGAAGCTTACAGGTTATCAGAAGAGCTCTGTAGGTGTATGAGCTGATTTACTACAACATAACACCCTTCACTGTAAATCTTTAGACCACCAAAGCTATCAAAATACAATGACTAAGGTGTTAGTAGGAAACACTGCTACCAACATAGGGATCCCATAGGGTATTATGTACCTAGCTTACTTACAAGCTTTGGAAAAGCCACTGACTAACAGACAATAAAATACACATCCAATTTCTTTAGCTTGTACAGTTATACACCCTTCCCTGCAAAAATTACACAATTTTTACAGTAGTGTAGAAAATACTTTATTATGACTATTACTATTATTTCTTCATAAAAGCAATCTACACAGAAGGCTATGGATTCAGAAAGGCACTTCAGGATATACTTAATTAAGCAATCAAATAGTCCCATCTCATACACAACCCTGCAAAACAAGAGGTGAGAATCAGGGGGCTCTCTATTGCTGTCTGGTAAGGTTGCACTGCATTTCTCCATCAACTGAGATACCCAAAGATAAACAGCAGGATATTTCCTGGTACACTGACTAGTTGCAAATGGGAATGCTCCTCTACACCTAACCAGTCTCTTTAGTACAAGATTAACAAGTAACCTCAATCAAGTATTAGCAGTCACACACACAGAATCACAGAATATTATGAGTTGGAAGGGACCCACAAGGATCATCTAGTCCAACTCACCATCTAACAACCGTACAGAGACCGCAGTCCAGTATTTCTAGCATGTCCTCAATATTCAGCAACATGCTCTCTACAGTTACAATGACCATAATGCCAAATTAGGTTTTGTGCAGTTCGTGGCCTCAGGATAAATTAATTGTTCTTTTCCTTTTACTACAGAATACACAAAAATGAGAAGAAAGTAATATTTCTGCAGGCCAGCAGAACAGAAGAACTTCCAAACACACACGTTTCTCTCTTCACTTCCAAAGCCCATTAGGGATCAGTAAAAACATGCTGAGGAAAGTTCAGTCTTAGTTCTGGAGAAACAAGAAACAGAATGGACAATTAATGAAAGCTGGAACCACCCAATGTTCAAGTCCCTGCTACTGAGCCAAGTTTCTGCTACAAACTGAAATCAAAGCCACAGAGAGGCAAATGCACTTCCCTACTGTTCATCATAAATGAACAGCATCAGTCACTTTACCACTTGGAATAAAATATTTCTGTACATTTTCTCAACTGGTATTGTTGTATCATTATCACAGAGGCTGGTATGTAAATTTTCCCTGAGTTCCTTGGCATTTACAAAGATCTGTCAAGTGCAACTTCTGGCTTTGCTTCACAGTTCAGCGTTAACCCATGCATGTTTCATTCCTTCTAAACACTAGTTTTTCCTAAAAGTAGTAACAATGCATCAACGATGCATCACTGTGCTCAATCTTCAAACACTGTAGATTGGCTCAGCTCCAGCCATTTCTGTGGAATGCCATGGATTTACCTCTGCTGAGGAGTCAGCCTGCGTATTTAAAGGCTACGAGGATTATTAGGCTCATAGAGTGTGCAACACTCCAGCAACTGAATTGAGCAACCCACAGCCATAAATTGGTTCAAGTGTTTCTGGAGAGAGTTAGACACATGTAAAGATAACAAAAAATGAGCACAGAAGCAATGACAAGGTAGTGAGAAAAGAATGTGAGTGGATTTCATAAACATTGCCTACCTTTTCCTCTGGCACTCGCTGTGAAGATTTTCTATTAAACGTTTACAGCTCTAAGATCTGAATGTTCTGGGAATAACCCAATGCAATGCATCAGAAAATTGTTATGCCATAATCATTTTAACTAAGAACATCGTATTTATGACAGCTCCACCGTTTTCATTACGACTTTGGTGAACGTGGAAAGCTTTTTACTCCCCATTTAACAGCTATTTTTTTCAAGGCCAGGATTGCTATTAATACTACAGTATTACAGCCTCTGGCTGAATTTTAATCAGAACTAGTCTCTCCTTCATTTTAGGCAGAAGAAAAGCGTTGTGACCTCCCAGTTTGTCTGGCTGCTGCTGCTGCTGCGAGTGTACAGAGGGCATCCATCTGCATGCAGAAACGCAGTACATGGAAAGGGCATTCTATCTGTGGCATTTAATTCTGGATTTTCTCTCAACACAACAGAGTATCTAATGAGGTAAATGACATGGGGGAAACCAAAGGACACAAAATAGCAATGCCTGACTAATGTGACACATCTGGTAAAAAAAAAACAACAAAAGACTAGGTGTGTTTACATGGAACTCAAGGTCCTGCTGGAACCCCTGTTGCAACTGCCATTTGAACCATGTCTCCAGCTGATAGGCAGAACACCCAGTTTTAAATTTTCCATAGTCTGAGCTTGTTAACCACAGTAAAAACTGTAGTATTAAGGTTGGCACCTCCAGTATCCCTACTGGAGACCCGCAAGTGGCAACATATGCCTTTACATCTATGCAGCACACAAAGAGATGCTCCTGCACAGTAAAAAAACCTCAAAATTAAATATTTTTAAAGGAAGTAGGAAAGCCAGCTGGAGCAGCAGTTGTTGATTTCTGCCTAGCTAGAAATTATTGGTGTCATTCATAGTCAAGGCATCAGATGAGTCCTCTTGATTTCAATCTGCCTCTCTTAACTACCTCATTCCCCTTATCATGTTCCTCAGTGGCTCCTAGCAGCAACTTTGTAATACATAATATATCCATGCCTGATGTGAACACATCTCTTCAGCCTGCCTAACGCACATATGGCAATAATCACAGAATCATAGAATGGCTTGGGTTGGAAGGGACCGGAAAGATCTAGTTCCAATTCCCTGCCATGGGTGGGACACCTTCCACTAGACCAGGTTGCTCAGAGCCCCATCCAACCAGGCCTTGAACAGTTCCAGGGATGGGGCAGCCACAGCTTCTCTGGGCAACCTCTTCCAGTGCCTCACCACCCTCACAGTGAAGAACTTCCTCCTACCTAATCTAAACTTATTCTCTTTCAATTTGAAACCATTCCTCCTCGTCCTGTCATTAAATGCTCTTGTAAAAAGTCCCTCTCCATCTTTCTTTTAGGCTCCCTTCTGGCACTGGAAAGCCACAATTAGGTCACCCTTAAGCCTTCTCTTCTCCAGGCTTAACAAACCAAATTCTCTCAGCCTTTCTTTGTACGAAAGAGGCTCCATTCTTCTAATGATCTTAGTGGCCCTCTTCCAGGCTCAGCCCAAAACGTCCATGTCCTGCCTGTGCTGAGGACCCCAGAGCTGGATGCAGCAGTCAAGGTGTGGTCTGCTTTTGATGCAGTCTGGGACAGCGTTGGCTTTCTGGGCTGCAAGTGCACATTGCCAACTCATGTCCAACCTCTCAGCCACCATCAGTGATGCTCCAGAAGAAGCCAGTCTACCTTCCAGGCCTGCTAAGCTGGTCCACGTTGCCCAAGTTAAGCAAAATTTAGCTAACAGATTTCCATTCCAGCCTACTGCTGCCCCTGAACAGAGAACACAAACCTCTGACTCGTGGAGGTGCACAGCCTTCTTGCTCCACAAACATCACAGCGGTGGGAGCCATCCAGCAGGAATATGTGAAGAACCAGCTCCCTTAGGAGACGTGCTTCCCACTTCTTTATTCCCACATGCAATAAAAAACATTGATAAAGCAGAGAAAAATGGTCCGAGTTCTGCATGAAATACAGCCTGGCATGTAATTAGCAGTGAGAGAAAGCACTCGAAACGAAATGTATTCAAATCAGCTCAGCCATCTCCAGCAATGCTCCAGCAAGAGCTACACAGAGCAAGGCCTGGCCTTCTTTTCAGCCTAAATGATTCAAGGTTTCCCATATTTCTGGAAGCAGAAATTTCTCTTGACAGCTATAAATTCATTTAAAGAGTGATGACAATTAGAGAAATGGAACCTGTCACAATGCAGGGTTTTACAGTATTTTACTCACAATGCATTGATATATATACACATACAAGAATAAAAAGCATATTTTGACATTTAAACCATCCTAGCTTGTCTGCGCCACACAGCCCAAGCTGTCAGGAGAAATGTGGGAGTGCAGCAAAGTTTTTAGGTAACAACAACTTCTAATTAAGTGATGAAGTTGAATCTTTACCAAATTAGAGATGCACAGCTTCTCTCACACAAACACAGAAATGCAAAACATTTGGCTACCGCTCATTTTTCTGGTCAGTCACTTCGTCAAAGCTACAACTTTGACTGCTGTAGGCTTTTCCTCTCCAAAATAGGCCTCTTTGGAGGGAAAAGCACTAGCTTGAGATTCAGATCATTATGATTCGAATCCTGGCTCTGACACAAGATACTTCTCTAACTTTGGGTAAATCATTTAACTGATAATTTTCTTTCAATCTACGCTGTAAAGTCAGGGTAATCCTATTTCTTTTTCTTACATTTTGTGAATAGGGTAGGATATTCTGGATACCAGAAATTACCTTGGGCAGCACATAGCTCTTTGGAGGGTCATTTCACCATCTACAGGAAGTAACTGACACTTTAGGAAGCTGCCTGCACTTTTGAGGATGTCTAGTGATGCTCACTCTCCTTATCTGCTAAGATAACCATCATGAATGGATGGCTCTGATCTTAAGAATCAGTGTACATATCCAGAGCCCTACTAAACTTGTATGAAACTTCTGTAGAAGTAACTGTGAAAACCTGTCTTTCGAGATACATTCTACAAGGATACAAGACGGAGGAGGAACATGGTTCTGCAATATGGATTAGAAACCATGCACTACAACCACATTCCTCTAACTGGAAGCATGACATATGTGTCTGATGACAGAATGATACAAGGAGCATTTGAAGAGCACCAAGGTAATCCCACCCCTGTACAGTTGCAAGAACATAACGGCTGGCAAAGGGTAATTATCATGTGCCTGTCCCCCACAAATAGCATCTGGAGGACCATGCACAACTATGGACCATTCCATTCCCTGGAATGGGAAGGAGAGAAATACAATCCCTCAGGTTATTTGCTGCAAAATGGAGCAAGGAGAGGGGGAAGTAACTACACCCATGTCCTCCTCTGCTCCTTTTTCCCTCTCCTTTTTTCCCCAATGCCAGAGGAATAAGGACAGAAAAGTAGCTTCTCCCTCCCTTTGCTTTTCTCCTTTCCTTACCTCTTTTGTATCACTTACCTTGAGAACAGTTGGTCATATAAATAAATAAGAATGAGGTCAAACCTGGTACAAAAAAGATTGATATGACCTAGAAATGTTTTGAGAAATAGTGTGTAAACAAAATGCCCGTGGAAAGTACCAGGGAAGAACAACAACATAATGACTTTTCCCCACAGGGACACCTACAAGGAAAACATTTGCCCTCCCCATCTCTTCCCTCATTCTGAAAACCAGTGATTGTACATCTTGATACTAAAAGCTTGAACAAGTCCCAAGAGATTGTCAGCATTCAGAATAAAGAGGGGTCGCAACCACACCAAATGTACAGTTACTGGGGGATTGATTACCCTTTATGGAAAAGAAAACTTTCTCCAAAGCAATTCCCTCCATGAGTCTGGACAGACATTGTCAACTTCTGCTGCCTCAACCACAAAAAAAAGAATTTTAGTCACAGGGGATTCTGTGGAGTGGTTGGAGGTTTTTTAAGGATGATATTTACTGATACTTGCACCTTATAGTGTTACAAAAACAGTTTGGGCTTCAAGACACGAAGAGAGAGGTGCAGGGATTAGGGTTTTAAATGTATGCTTCAGTTGTGATAAACTGACTCCTGAACTAGGTGGCTCACAAGCTTTCAAGACGTTGGCAGAAATCCCCTAAAAAATGAAATAGCCCTTTAGGAAATTAATCCACTTTAGTGCAGTGTCCCTGTCTCTCATGCTGGAGATTGGGGGTTCGATTCCTGCCAGAGAGGCAGTGGTGCTGTTTATGAGTCGGACTCGATGATCCTTGTGGGTCCCTTCCAACTCAAAATATTCTGTGATTCTGTGTCTAAGGCCACTATGAGGCTGTCAAATTCTTGATTCTTCGTTAACTTCCCTGTGCTGCAACTTAGCACCATAACTATGCACACAGAAATGTCTGTGGGGCCATGTGATAAACTGTGTCACATAGAGATCAAAAGACCCACTTCCACTTTCTGCCATGTTTCTGGGTCTCCGTCCTTTTGATTTTCAAGTTGCATGCTGCACCCCATTTATAGTCACATTGACTCAACTGCCAGAGTAGTAAACTGCAATGTACGGCAGCTAAGTGCTCAGGTTGGCCTCTTTGCCCATACTGGTATTTGTCACAGCTTTTAGAATTCAGAGTTGCTTGAAGCCTCCTGGATACAGTGACACTTTTGTAAATCGGGAATCAGAGTCTAACCTGCAGTGATTTTATCCTATAGAAACCATAAGACGTTTTCAAGAGAGGTGATTTTTACCTCACTAACTCTGCAGCCAAGGAAAATAAAGCTTAGACAAAGTCTAGACAGTGACAGTAGTGTGTCAAAAAGTCTCTCTTTGTCTCTCTTTAAAACAGCAGAAAGTAACAAAACTCTCTTCTATCAGCCTTGGTTTGTCTTATTACAAATTAGAAGAGAGAAGCAACACAGAATACCCATGGAGGGATGGGGTGAATTTGGTTTTAAAATGGCTTTTGTTCCATGCAGCCATATGGAAATGCAAGATAAGGGTTTCTGTTACCCAGAGTACATTGCACCTGAAGCACAAGTGTAAGTCCCACTCATGCTAACAGGTGCTGAGCACGATCAGCAAGAGCCAAACACAGTCACTGCATTTTCACAGAGATGTTTATGGACAGGAAACACTTGCTATCTACTTCTCTTCAGGGACAGTCCATTACAGCATTCACTGGGACAAAGCAAAGTGGAACAGAAACACAGGTGCTAATTAGCTGAAATCATTCGCATTATACCATCATTCAACAAGTTCCCATCTGTATCAGTATTAATGCAATGCCTCAGTTGGCTCATCTGAACCCCCAAGCTGATTGTACTAAATGGTGATGAAAATTTTGGTTAAACCTATGCAAAACACACTTTAAAAAGCACCACAGCAACAAAGTAAGTAAACTAACTTGTACCACGAATACTGCGTAAGGGAGTGCAAAACTGGCTGAGAAGAGCCAGGAGCCTGTGTCTCCTGGAGCACAGGACAAGCATTCTAAGCTAAGGCACAAATGCATGCCTAAGATACCAGAAAGGCATGGAATAATTCTAGGATGGTTAAGAGCTTCATGTGGCATTTGCAGCGGCTCATTCTGCTTCATGCAACATTTGATCCATGACATCAAGGGATCATTCACTGATGAATGTAAAAGGTTTCCTCCTATAACCAACTCTGCTTATACGGGTGGATCTCCTTGATCTTGGACCTTCCCTGTAACCAGACTTCTTTCCTTGTAGGTCTACTTTTCATAATACAAATAAACTTCAAATCTGTTTTGCTCCCTCCCATCTTTAAAAACCCATGCCAAAACACACTTGCTACTCTGAGATCAAGACAGTACAGTCGGCCCTCTTGCACTTCATGCCCCCCATATTGCACCTTCAGATCTTAGCGCCATGATTTTTTAGCGATGAAGGAGACCCCTTTTCACAACTGCGTATGCATGACCTGCCATGGCGGCAGCACAGCCACCCATGCCAATCTGCCGGCGGCAGCGGCTCCACTTTGCCACCTCCCCCCGGGCTCTGCTGCTTCTTCACTCGCCCCGAGCACAGCTGGGGCTCCGCCACTTCGCCACCCCCCTGGCACAGCCACCACGGCAACCGATACCCAGTAACACAGTGCCAAAACAGCACCAGGGATCATTTGAGGGCGCGGGGCAAATTTGCATATTAATGAGCTGACATTCAACACGAAAGTAGGGCTTCGCGGAACCCAATTAAGACCGCAGGTCCGCGATATAGAAGACCCAACTGTAATTACCCAGAATTCCTTTAAAGAAAATGCAGTCTAAAACCATCTGGCTTATGGTCTTACAGGCAGTGGAAATTACTTCTAACAACAACTTCACAACTTCTTAGTTAGGGTGTTCAGTAGCTTCAACCATGCTCCTGCTGTTGTGGTGTTTCTTTTCACAGCTTCAGAGATAGCATGCCCTGAATCCTTCTCCTGGTTCTCTTAAGTGCTCCCTCAGAGCACAGAGAGTGTGTCCTCTGCTGAACTGTTCTCATACTTCACACCTCAATTTTCTTCTGTAGTTCTACCGGCCGCTGTCCTTTTTGTTCCTTTCTTCCCCTTCCACATTTCCTCTCATTTTCAAACGCAAATTCAGCTTGCCTGATGACTTACAAAATGCCACACGTTCTATTCAAAAGGGAATTTCAGTTTCTCTTCCTATATTTCTTTGTGTATGTTTAGAAATTACCATGAACTCATCATGGCTAAAGCAAGTACGTACCTTAATTTTCTTCCCCAGACTCTCCTGCCCATTATCTTCTTTCCTCAAGACTTGTGAACAATGACCATCTTCCTGTTGCATCAGCCCATAACTTGAATATCATCTTCATCTTGAGCCTTCCTCTTGATTCTTGTACCTAAGCTATACCTTGGCAGATGGATTCCACATAGTGTTGCTAATAGGCCAACCATAGCATCCTGTCATCTGCAGAGATAAAACTCTCTTGACAGATTCAATCTTGTTCCACAGCTATTTATCCAAAATGCTGCTTTAAGGGCCATTTTCCTAGACCATCCCTGTGGCAATGTTATTACTTTTATGCAAGCCTCTGCTCATTCCCTTCTCTCTTTCATATCAATAACAAGTTGTATATAGTTCCTAAGTTTCCACAATTTACTCACGAATCACACCTCTTCTTCAATATCAAAAGATCAATTTCTACCTCTGCTGCAGCCCCAGGGATTCTATCACATCTAGTCCACGGTATGAAAAATGTTTTATGCCCCATGGGTGGCTTTTAGCTCCACTGAAGTCTGTGGAATGAGGAAACGAGATTTTGTCTTATAAATAATTTCTAAAATCAGTGAAATTATTTGCAGTATGTAAAGTTAAGCACGTGCCTCAGGCAAGGTCTACTTCAGACATGGTTTGCTGGTATCATTATGCAAGTACAACCCATCTTGGCACAACTGAAGCAGCTAATGCTATCATAGCCACAGCCTATAGCAATGACATTGTCCTTTGTTGGTATGATTTATATTAGTATGCTGAATTTAAAAAAAGCCCAAAACCTCAAACCATTATTTTGGCAAAAGCACTTCTGTCAATTGAAATGCAACTGAGCTAAGGCTGCTCTTAGTATAAAAAAGTTCTAATAAACAAGAAAACAGACAAATCACAACCAAATTCAATCCAAGAAATCTTTCTGACATAATGTCATCTAAGATTTTTCTAGAACTGGGACATGAGTATGAAAAAACCAGCTACACTATAAAATCTATGTCATATATAAATGTGTGCGATCCATATATGTATGCAGATACATAGGGATCAATCTAAAACATACAGAGTTTTTCTTGAAAAGTAGTTACTTCTACTGTTGAATTTGAAAAACTGACAGCTCAAGGGAAAAAAACCCCAAAACATTAAGCTTCAGTGTAGAATGTGATTCTTCACACTACTGCAGAACCAAATGTAAATCGGGACATTAGAAGATACATCTCAGATTAAAGGACTCCTTAGACATGACATCATTGTTTGGCTTCTCCAGAGACTGTGAGGAAGAGTGATGATATCACTTAATGCTTATGGCCAGAATTACTCTTACAGATAGAGACAGCACCAGTGATGGCATATATGTAATGATGATCTAAAAGTGTCTAATCCATCAGTCAGACACCAGCATTACATCTCTACAATGCCAGTGATATGAAAAGAAGCCACAGTAATTTTATAGTATTCTAATGTCAAAAGTCTTAATTACAAAACAGTGTAGTTGCTGGACCAAAAATACTAGACTTCATGCTAGTAAAATTTTAGCTCTGACATGGTAAATAGGACTGCTATGCTAGTTTCCATCATGTTATACTTATTTTACAGCACTGCATTGTTACTGATTGCATTAGAACTATGTAGGTATAAACTTTTATAACATACTTAAAATGATAAGAATATATTTTTTGTGTGTCTTAACAAAGAGATCATTGGGAGACATTTTTGAATCTGCTTTTAAAAATCAGAGCTCCTGTTTAAAAGCACTACCTCTGTATACTAAAATCTTCAGTCTGCACATAAACCAGCATAGCTGTTGAACTTGGAAGAAACATTTTGCATCACAGAAATCCACTTTAGTACAGTGGTGAGTGTCCCCGTCTCTCATGCAGGAGACCGGGGGTTCGATTCCTGCCAGGGAGGCAGTGGTGCCGTTTAAGAGCTGGACTCGATGATCCTTGTGGGTCCCTTCCAGCTCAGAATATTCTGTGATTCTGTGATTATGTAGAAGGCAGTAGGAAGGGCAGAGAAAGTACAGAATGATGAGGTGCTTCTTTGAAACCAAAAGAACTGCTGGTACACTCTTAGAAGGAGCAGAAATCTGAGATTTCTAAATGTGAGACAATAATGGAAGTAAATGTAGACCAGCATCTCCTAAGGAAACAGATGTTGCTTATAGCACATTCATAGCATTTGTTGCTTTTTAATGAACGTGGGATACGAGTGGCAAACCATGTGTGTATTTCCATAGCACTGCTTTTCTGAGGGGCTTTTCAGTGACTATTTACAGTCTGATATTTATCTTATTCCTACAGAGAAGCTCTATTTAATGCTAAAGCTGTTTGGTTCTACTTTAATAGCAAATTTTTATGTTCCTGAAAGGCTGGCAAATATACCTTTATGTTCACTTAATGCATATCTGTTTTTTACCTACATTAATGCAAAGTTATCTACTCTTCCACTCTTCTTCCACAATTCATTTTAAATATTCAAGGCTTCAATAATTGCTATGCACCCCTAAAGTCCAATACATACAAAAGGAGAGTACTCTACCCCAGAGGAGTCTAGGAATAACACTGTACATTTTATAGAGGACAATCTTCCATTGCAGAAATTCACAAAGCTTTACAAAACCTGTGAAGTTCCACAGCTCTGTTTATTAACATTTTAAGACAGAAGAAAGGAGTTACAAATGACTCAAGGGAACAAGCCCTAGCTCTCAGTTTCTCAAGCAATGGATCAGACCAGCTCCAAGAAAAGATTAGCTCCATTTATTCTGCAAAGCCCAATGCTGCAGCACATTAGAAAATCAAAAGGGATTTGTACGGCCTTGTGGACCATACACATTTTTAAGCCTCATGAAATTAAAGAACCTCCTTTATTTCACTGCTATTGCTTTATGTCTTCCTAAAAACCATAACACTGAACATGCTTACTCCTGGATTGGAAGTGCCCTAACAGCTGTAGACTGACATTCTTCCTCTAGAATGCATGCTTAATGCAGAAACCCCCTGAGACAAATAACCCAACAGAGGCTGCCTTGCCCCTGTGTAAATACACACATCCCATTCAGCACAATGAGCTTATTCCTTTCCTAATGTTCACCCACACTCCACCAAGCATATCCTTTCATTGTGGTGCTAAAAGTCATACTCTGCCTTCTTTGCTCAGATCTCTCATCTTAGAGTGGATAGCAACAGCGCTGTTCTTCTTTACTCCCAAACACAGCACCCTCCAGGCACATAACAGGAGCAAAATGTTGAAACGTGTCCCAGGGGACAACACCAGCAAGGGCGGCTTGACTAATTGCAGTGATTAGCCTAATGGGAGAAGATGATCTCATTGAAAGAACAGGACATTTGTCACATCCTACCCACTGGGAAAGGCCTGTTTCCTATCCCCAGGGCTGCTATTTAGCTGTGCCCTGGCACTTCTGCCTGCAAGTGCTCCTGCAGCTGCTTCCTCTGCAGAGAAGACAGAAGAACCCCCGTGAGGCCTGGCTGCTGCAGTAAGAGGAGACCCACATCTGCTCTGAAACTCCACAGAAGACCTACTGAAGCCCCAGAAGGATATAGTGTAATGCTACCAAAAGGAATTAAGCACATCTACTTTCTTCTGCCACACACTGGCCTGTACATTATGCCTGTACATATGTAGGTATCTTCCTGGCTCCTCTTGGGTGCCCATGCTGCTTTCAAACGTTTCTTCTGCTGCAGGCAGCTCAGCTTCTCCTATTTCTGCCTGAGCCACCTTTGAAAAAAAACTTTTAAATATAAAGGCTTCCAAACATTGACTCCCTGCCCACTTTCTTTCCTTCTTCTCCACCATCTCACTCTCATCCTAATTTCTTCCTTTACTCTGCTTGGATCTCTGTGAATCTCTCTGACTTACCCCAGTTGCTCAGCATGTCACAGGCTGTCTCACGCTCACCTACTCCTTTGAAGTTAGACAATGGCTAAACATCTGTGTCTGACAACTCCTAATGCCCTCTGGCACTTAAAATTAATAGGAGAAACGCATGTTTAGTATTGGCCAGCTCCCAAAAGGCAGTAAGGCAATTGTTTTCAAATCAAAACTGTTCGCTCTGATAAAGTTTCATCTCCCCATTCAGCCATCCTTTTCCTTACTGATATGATGCGTCCAGGTACATCTCCCTCTTTCCTTTTTGAATCTCAGGTTTTTGATGGTTTGTCATTTTCCCTGGTAAAAATGACTTTCCCAGTTTACCACACTGGTTAGCTTCTCATTCCAATGGATGACACTGCTCACAGCTTCCACACGAGCCTGTCCTTCAGTGCAAGTCTGAAACCTGCTTTCGGCACATCACTGCACTTACTGAGTCTCATCCTTTCCATTTCTATAATAAATGCAAGTTCAACAGCTACAGAAGAGTTTTACGACTTTCCTTTGCAGTCTCACTTTAGCGGCATGCTAACTTTGCATGTTTACACTGTTTATTTTCTTCCAACATAGCATAAAAGAGCAAAATTATATATTCCCAGAAGGGCTTTCATTTGCTTACTACTTCCCTCTTTTAATGCATTTATTAGAGCTTCTGAATTAACAGTGGCAGATGCAGGCAAAGAAAGAAAATTTTAATTTTGCAAATAATAATGGATTACAATACATTAACATTACTGTAAAACCTACAAAGTGGAAGCACTCGAGGGATGTAGGAGCAATTAATGTAGTTAGTTTATTTACCTAAGTCTGGCACACTGCTAGGCCATTCAGAAGCAACTGAAATTCTGTTTACACAGGCAGATCCATAAGGCTTCTTCAACATCATATACAAATAGCCTATTCAGGATTCAGGAGGACATCAGCTGCTTCAGGCAAAGGAAAATACGAAAATGCGGACTGAAATAGCAGCTTTAAAACTTTAAAAACAGATTGTCTCCATTAAAAGAGTGGGCAGGGATAAGATATTAGTAAGGTCATTGTATAAAGATAATTCTCAGCTCTCAAGAGCTTCTTATTTCTGGTATTCGGAGAGATATTCTGTGCCAGTTACAAATAATCTCTGTTAATTATATCCTTTATTTCTTTCAGGAAGAAATAAGCCAAAGGTAGGCACAGACGTCCATTCAAGTTAAAATATACGTATATAACAGAAGTGTGTAATTTCAAAGCAAAGAAAATAATCCAAACACTTAGAACCAATGCTGCTAAACAAAAGTCCCCAGCCCACACTGACTGTCCAGTTATGCTTTAAGTAGCAATCACCATGTGAAAGGTAGGACAACTTTAAACCATCAAATATTAAGCTGATCCAAAACATGAGAGCCACATGCATGTGGAATTCATTACATCCAAATGAAGGCAAAAACAATGCTGAGGGTTTAGTACCTTAAGCTGCAACTGGAATGGGTTCAACTAATGTCAAGTCAGACAGAGAGCCTCATCTGACTGCTGAACAGATAAAGATGGCATCCCATACTGTCAGTGTACACCCTGGGAACTAATTGCTAACAACACTCCAAAACTTCATCTTGGAAAAATAAATTAGAAAAAAAAAAAAAAATCAAGCCTCTCCAGCAGTGAAAATGACAACACAACTCCTTTGATAACCAGAGAGGTACATATTTTGATGGGTTATGGAATTTAATTGATCCAAGAACATGGTAAAACTGAAGTCTGGCAAAATGACCAAGTGAAACACTTGGGTGTCTTGAGAATGACAAGGTACAGCAGAAAATTCCAGCAGCTGCAGTCATTAGCAGCACCTACGGCACTGAATCTCCAGCAGCAAATAGACACTCCAGGATAAAGCCAGGCCAAATTAGTCCTCAATGGCCATGGTTATCCTGAGCACCGAGCAAGAAGTCAACGGGGACATGACTGGGACGGCTGACCCCAAGAGACCAAAGGGATATTCCACAGCCCATGATGTGCTCAGCAATAAAAGGTCCGGGAAAGGAGGATGAAGGAGGGTTGTTTGCTCTTACAGCATTTGCCTTCCCAAGTGAGCATTTTGCCTGCTGAGGCCTGCCTGCCTACATGACGGGCCTAAACATCTGCCTCCTGATGGAAAATAGTTCCTAATTTTGCTTTGCTTGCACACAGATCTTTGCTTCATTCCAACTGACCTTTCTCACTTCTGCACTTCCCATTCTCTCCCCCATCCCACTGGGGGAGCAGCAGGCAGTGAGCAATTAGCCAGTGGGTGTTTAGCTGCTGGCTGGGGTCAATCCACCACACGTTGCCACTTCGTACTTCAGTGAACAATATAAATTTAATTTACCGGATTTTCTCTTGCATTAAAACATCATGGATAGACACACAAACATATTGAAAATATTTCCATTACGTGCTCATTTTTTCCATCTGCTTTCCTACTGTGAATGTTGCACCTGTTTTACTTCCTGCTGTGAGCTGGTGGTTTGTTTTAATACTGTGAACCTGGCTCAAATTGATTGATATTCATTGCTTGATGCCACAGTGAAACTATAAAATCTCCTTTATTTCTGATTTAGAGCTTATATAAAGCTATCTGGAAATTATTTTTAAATCTCATTTATGTTATTCTACTTTCTATTTAGAGGCTATGCTGCATAGTTTGAGTTGAAACTACAAAAGAGAAAAGTCTTCAAATTTTTCATCTTCATCAATAAAATGAGAAGAAATACAAACATTTGTTTTAGGCAAAGGAATAAGAAAATCTTATCCACTTCCAGTTTCACAGATCATATCACTACTCTCATTACCTCAAAGGGAGTTTTCCCATTGGTCTTAAGCTTACTGCTACTATTCTAACCGGATACAATTTTCTCTTTGCCTTTTTCAGAAGTGCCTTAAATATACAATTTCCAGAAACAAGTAAAGCAGTAATATGTCTCTCTATTCTTCAAGCACAGTTTCAAACAGAGTTCAACTTTCAAAAGTGCTACTTCCTTTCCCTTAGCAAATTGTCTCATTAAAAAGATTCAGGCAAAGTGCCAAAATAGCTACACTTTTTTATAAAAAAATCTCATCTTTGAGGCCCTCAATGACATTTAAGTTTGTTATTTCCACAAAATGTCTACCTACAACTTTACATACTGCAGTATCTTCATAAACCTCATTCTAAGTGACTTGGAAACCCATCATTAACATTTATAATTTAAATAGCTCATTCAAAACTTTTATCCAGGGAGAATATCTTCATTATTTTTAAACTGTCTTTACAATGACTGACCCATGGCAGCCTGAGACTGAAATTTTATTTCCAACTAATATTTTTCTCCCATAAAAGGTGCCTGCAAATGGATCAGCCAAGTTGCTCATTAGAACTCAGCTCATGTATCATAACAGGGTTTGACAAACAAGCAGAATTGAACCTGTTTCAGTGTTTTAATATCAAAATAAAAAAACCCGAATAAATCAGATTTAATGGTAATTTTGTGCACACTACCTTATGCAAAAGTATTAAACAGCTCGACCAGACATCCTACTGTAGTTATATAGCCATATAAAACACTGGGGAATGCTAAAAATTAAAGCTGCCAAGGCCGTTTAGTAGAGTCAGATGGATGTAACTTGCCATCCATTAATGGGTTTAAACTCCATGAAGTCAGCAGGTTTAAACCCCATGAGAGTCAGATGTTACTCCAAATAAATCACTGCACTCATTTACTGGTGGTATTTTTGTCACTTGCCTGCTCCTACATAAGCACCATCTCTTGGCTATGATAAAATTCTGGCACATCCATTTGCAGGTTCCCCTGTTTTTGCCAATGCTCTGCCATTTCTGAGTGGATGCTGAGGCAGAATGCAAGATCAAGATGATCTCATGCCTCTGTTGAACATTGAGCTTTACAATTCCAGTAATAAAACTGATGAAGTGTTAAGCCAATTCCATGAGCTTCAATTAACCTAATGCAAGTTCTTGTAATGACTTGATTCACACAGGCCACCTCAACCCTTGCTGAAGAACAGGGAGACTTCTTTGCAGGGAAAACAAATTTGGGGTTGTTCGTCACCTGTTGACATAAGGGTGTCATGGTTAATCTCAGCTGGCAATTATGCACCACACAGCTGCTCGCTCATTCCCACCCCACTCACTTCCCTGATGGAATGGGGAGGAGAATCAATTAAAAAAATTTGACCTCACGGGTTGCAAGAAGATAATTGAAACAATACAATTAATTGGTCAACCCCACACTTACTGATGCCCTGCCCAGCAATGATCAGCATTTCCAGGCCAGTTCCCCTCAGTTTCTATACTGAGCCTGACATCCCATGGTATGGAACATCCCTTTGGCCAATTCAGGTCAGCTGTCCTGGCCATGCTGCCTCCCAGCTTCTTGTGCACCTCCTTACCGGCACAGCAAGGGAAATTGAAAGGTCATTGATTGAGAGTGAGCAGTACGTAGCAACCACTAAAATATCAGAGTGTTATCAACACTACTCTCATATGTAATCCAAAACACAGAACTGTACCAGCTATTATGAAGGAAAGTAACTCTATCCCAGCCAAAACCAGGACAAGGGGGGGAGTACTAATCATTATTTCTCTCAGCCATAATGTAAGCAGGGGCTAAAGACAGAAAACATGTTCTGCCAAAGAAGTCAATCATGCAAGGCACTTATGAGTGCCACAGTCATCCTTCCATAGAATATTCTTTCAGTTGCACTTCTGCTTTCAATCTTGTGATAATTTTTTTCCTTTTTTGTAGAGTAGAAGGATAAAAAAAGCTGTTCAGGACATCAACATATTTTGGATGAAAATGAAAGATATCCCTCGTAATCAGGAACAGAGAAGAGCTTTCCAGCAGATAGCTTGGTAACTAAGCAAATAAAATAAGTTTTCACTTAAAATTCCCTTTTTATACATTTTCTTAAGGTTTTATCATTCTCCCATAGGAGATGAGTAAATCCTGTTGACTTCTGTGGAGGAAGACCAAAGTTTGCAGTAGTTCAGGAGTATGAAACTGTTACTCTCTTGAGAAAAGCTGCATTCAAAATGAGTAATCAGAAGAGAAGATGACCTGCTTATTGTCCCGTAACATTAAATACAGTGAAAACACAGCACAGTTATGTATTACACATTGCAGAGCCTGACATTTTCATTGCTAATGTCACCTACAGCTTAAACTTTTTATCCATAAATCAAGCAGGATTTTTTATCCCCTCAGAAAGAAGTCTAAAGGCTTTATTTCACAAAACAATACCACAGTTGTCATACACTAACCACATTCACTCAACAAAAATGAGAATATTCTTTAGTCCACAAGCAAAAAGCTAATCCTGACCCATGTGTACCTCCCCCCCCCTCAATAATAGCTTCATGTCTATTCCCCACTTCTTCTTTTTACATTTAGTCTGCTCCTACATAATAACTCACCATGCCTATACCCTGGCTGAGCAATTGGTGTGAGCTAGCCTTTACAACAACCTGTTTGTTTGCTATCCCCCTAATCCTTACACAGACATGCTCAACCACACCATTAACTGGAATTGTGCTAACTGTACAATCAAACCTCTCCCTCATGTATAGTGTGACGTGGGTTCGATCCCTGGGTGGGCGCTCGCTTGGGAGTTGGACTAGATGATCCTTGTGGATCCCTTCCAACTCGGAATAACCTGTGAACCGCCACCTCACCTACCCTGCCTATCTCTTTTGAACAAAGTGCCTGCTTCTTTGGCAGAGGCAATAGAGATGGATTCCATCCTGTTGACCCCAGAATAGAACATGCAGGTATTAAGGAAACCATAGCATTAGATTTCAATTACATTTACTCACTTCATGAGTGCTTTAATCTGCTCACAAAATGAAATATCTGAAGTAGAGCTCGTCCATAACTGTATGTGTGTACAGCCCCTGGAACAACAGTGTCTAGGACAGTAGGGAGCAACAGTTGCCTCTGTAATCTACAGGATCAAAGGCTAAACAGTTGACAGATTCCTCTATGAACTCAAGAACACAGTGAGACGTGCTTCATTATAGAGATCACACAGGTTTTTAGCATTCCAAATGCCCAAGCTGTCTTTAGTAACTATGAGAAGATATGGTTTGCAGAAGAAGCATTTGTATACTACTTAGACAACTCCCTCACTCCCACTCTACCAACCAATGTAGGTCATTCATTCCCTATAACTGTATCCCCAGAATTTAGTCCCTACACAACATGAACAAATCTTCAACATTGCACATTAAAAGCTACTAGTGAGAAACCATAACATGAGGAGCCAATACAGCTTTTTATCACAAACCTTCCAATTCCATTCACAGAGAAATCTCCAGAACCCCCAAATATTTTAATTTTTAAATTTTTTTTCAGTTGTTGCAGTGATTCTACTACTGATCTGTGCGGGCTATTTCATACTTTGTAAATGTCTACCAGCCCTCACATGAAAGCAGCAAAAGAACACACAACCATTTTTTAAACCACCTCACATGATCCTCTTTCAGGGATACCCCCATATACCACAAATTAATACAGTAATCCCTCAAATATCATGGGGGGATCTGTTCCAGAAAAATGCTATGATAAGCGAAATCCGTGGAGTAGCAGAAAAGAGGATAAATACAGTAAATATGGTAAAGCTGGTAAAGGTGCAGAAAAAAAACCCGCAATGTATTGAAGCCAAAAATGGTGAACGGCAAAGTAGTGAGGAATTACTGTAGTCCTTTCCCTCTTTTCCTTATTCTGTATTGTTAGTCCATTAACAACACAAATACTTTGTACCTCTTATACCCACACCAAAACTGGAATGAACTGCCATGGCTCAGGAAGATGCACAACATGCTCAACAGTAAAGCAAATTGAAGTCCAGAGATTATAATCTGATCACAACATTGCATTTGCTCAGGTGCAATGCCTATCAGAAGAAAGATCAAAGTGGCAGCATACATGGGAGTCTTACTTTTTACCTAGTCCTACTTTATGAAGCGTCTTTTATATCTATATTTTAAGTCCTGTTTCACTTTTTCAGTGTCACCTGCACCCATAGTGATGCTGCATTTAAATTTCCAACTTGCAAGACAGGGCTTGAAAAACACCTTCCCCCACAGCGAGTAGGAAGTTTTTTCCTGCTGAAAAAAGAGGAATGTATCCAAATCAAAACACAATCTAAACTTTCACTGAACACCACCTTCTTTCCCCTCAGATTTTTCGGCTTTGTTTTGACTTTTTAATTAAAATTTAACCTTGTAAAATTTAATTTTTAAAGAATTACTGGAATTTGAAACCACAGAAAGATAGAAGAAGAAGTTGTAAAAGTTCTTCAGGATCATAAAGTTCAACCTTTAACCAAACACCACCGAGAGAGGGACTCTCTGCCAGAAACTGTAGTGATAAGGCAAGAAGTAGTGGATACAAATTGAAATAGGGGAAAATTCGGTTAGATATTAGGAAGAATTTATTTACTGTGAGGGTGGTTATAAAGTGGAACAAATTGCCCAGGGAGGTTGTGCATGCCGCATCCCTGGCAGTGTTCAAAGCAAGGTTGGATAAGGACTTGAGCAACCTGGTCTGATGGGAGCTGTCCCTGGCCAGCGCAGGGGGGATTGGGATCAGATGATCTTTAAGGTCCATTCCAACCCCTTAACATTCTATGATTCTGTGTCAACTAAACCACAGCATTACGTGCCATGCCCAGTCGTTTCTTAAACACCTGCAGTGATGGTGACTCCAACACCCTGGGATGCCCATGCCAAAGCCTGACAATCTTTTCAATGAAGAAAGTAGCTGAACCTACTCTAGTGCAGCTTGAGGCCGTTTCCTCTTGTCCTAGTTGCCTGGGAGAAGAAGCCAACCCTCACCTGGCTATAACCTCCTTTTAGGTAGTTGCACCATTCCTCCTTCACATATGGGAGTGTCACTGGGGAGAAGACTCCCAGGGAGCACACGCCTTCTTGTCGTCAGTGCAACTATGTAGCAGTGAATACCGCTTTTTGTAGGTAAACCTCTCATTCTGTCACAGAAATTTGGTCTTCAAAGGAATGTGACAGACAGAATTAGCACACTTGCATGGAGTTATTAAGGCAGATTGTGACTGTTTACTCAGCTACAGCTCATGTTCTGACTTAACATACTGCTCACACCAAGGCCTGGCACATGCTGGGAGGAGCATCATTGGGCTAAAGCAAGAGCAACACGTCCGGTGAATACAGTGGGTAGGAAGAGAAAAGGGCCACTCTGCAGCTATTCTTACCTGCAGTGTGCTATTCCCTGCAGCTATCACCTCTTGCATCTCTGCAAGTACCTGCCTGGCACTTTCTTCAAAATCCTCTAACTGACAGGAACCGTACACACTCGGCTCCCAGCTGAGAAGTACAAAGGTGTCAGCTTTACCAAAAAGCTTTTGACTCAGATCTAACATAGCAGCAGGACTGCTGAGGCTTTAAAAACAGAACAAACAAACAAAAAACCACCTGATATCACGTTTATAAACTTTGACCACGAATTCTGCCTGTTCTGGTTCAACAACTCAATCAGCCTTTCTGAACTTGTGTTTTTTTAATCATAATACTCAAAACACTACATGAAGACTCACATATTATATCTCAACACATTGTATCTTTCTCAACACATTTATCTCAACACAATATATCTCAACACATTATGTCTTTCTGAACACTCATCACTATTGATTTTTTCAAACTAAGCTGGAAACCCCCTCAAAAAGGATCAGCATTTGAACTGAAACATGCTATAAAATACAGAAAGAAGTTTTCCTATGGAGAGAGGAATGTGGTTCATTAACATTCATTACTCTAAACATCTTCAAGATACTTGTTTCAACATCTAGATGGTAAGTAAGTTCTCGCTGTAGCAAAGTCACCTTCATGGATGACATTACTTTACTTTAGGAGATAAAAATAACCTTGCTGCACAAAGTCTACCCCTTTGCATCATTCAAATACATATATCTGACTTTTGGGCTCCACTGACGCCTCAAGCCTCAGAGAATCTGGTGTTCATTTTGTTCAAAGTCAATGCCACATGTCTGACAGTCGGTAGATTGAGTTTCTCTTGTTTCCTGGGCAGAATTTCTCACTTGTTATCTTTCAGTGCCCCGAAAAAGATTGCTTTCAAAATTGAACTTGTCAAGTCAACCGGTTCACTTGTGAACAATCTCTAGAATGTGCGCCTTCCGAGTCGATGTGTTTTCATTCATTCATTTAGGGCACCTTGAGAATCAATGAAGTGAAAGAAAACACTGGTAGCCCAATCCCACTGATCATAGTAACTCATAATGCAATGGAATTGTGTAAGCACAAGCACACATATGTGTATTTAACCACACATTTAAGGCTATATGCCTATAAGCACCTGTGGCTGCCATTACCACTTGCAGATCAGGTGTTACCAAATCTGAAATGAAATCAGAAAAGTAGATGAAGTGTAACAAAGACGACTCAGTGAATTAACTGCACAGCATTTCTGTTGCCCAGCCAAGGATTTACACAGCAACTTCTGCACCATGGGATATGGGGCAAATACAAGAGCTGGGACCTGCCAGTATTTTATTATACCACATGGATTCTGTCACTGTAGCCAAAAGCTCACAGAGGAAGATTTGTGTTAAAAAGCAAGAGCAACCACACCCCAATACAATACTTCCTTCACCATTATTCTCTCAGAAATGTAAACTCCTCAAAAAGTGTGACCTTTGTCTAATAAGAAGTCTTATACATATTTTCAAAATACTGATTTAGGGAGGGAGGCAAAATAAGTAAGTAAAAATCTGCTCTTCAATTCTTCCCAGAACTGACAGAGCATTTAATCTGGTTCGATAGGCATGCAAGCCTACAAGCATGTTCATAAAGCCAAGGACTTGTTCTTGTGCTCTGTTAGGGAAGTATAAGTTTAATCAACAGTTCAAGGTTAAGAAATTGAACACACAGCATCACTGAAACACAGATCTGAAGCCATGGGGATTTCAAATTGTCTAGAGACTCAACAACACTACCTTAAGTGAGCAGTCAGCTTGTGGAGGGTACATAAGAGACTGGCAAAACCTGTAGGAAGCTTTATTTACTCCTTCAGTGAGCCTAACTATGCCCAAATGGTTCATCACACCAACAAATGTAGGTGGACAGGGATAAATAGGAGATGCACCCTGGGAGGGATCTAAACCCCACTCCAAACAACAGGTAGGAATTATTACTATACACAGTATACATCAACTCTGCAGCTGTGTCCAAGGGAAAGAACTGAACAGTCAGAACGTGCTGTCTGGAACTCTATTTCCTTTCATGCTCAGGGCTTTCCCAAGCAGAGCCCAAAACAGGACAGGAGACCAGGATTTGAAGGAAACATAATGCAACAAGTCATTAACAATTGGCAAACATAGTTTTCTTGTTAGTAAATTAGAAACAACATCAGAATATATATTTGCTCCTCATAGTCCCAGAATGAGAGCTATTTCATTTTGGGGAGGGTCTCAAGTGGTTCAGCCATGTTCAAATTCAGGCTTCACCAGGCCCCCTGCATAATTTATTGCAAAGCATCTTTGTACTTGCTGCCTTCTTCACAGCACTAGGAGATGCTGGAGAACTTCTCACTTGGAAAGCAATTCTTCTAAATTGGAAAGAAGGCACAACACCTTCCCATCATGCTGTCATATTGGATTTTGAACTCTTTTCGACACTAGATTGTGTCAAAAAGAAAATAAAAATAAAAATGCAAATTGACAGCTTCTGCAAAGCTTGGGAACTTTCTTTGAACTCAATTAATCTGGTTTAGAAACTATCCTGTAAGGCCATCTGACACACAGCAAAGAACAAAGGTTTTCAAAAGGGAAGTGTCTGCTGCCAAAGTTGCCCTCTGCTCCTCTTGGAGGCATGAAAAACCATGGAAAAAAACAACTAATACATCCAGAATCCATAAGGGTATGAAGGATCACTGCACTCAAGGTATCTAAGAAATGAACGTTGCATTTTCAGCCTGCTTTTCTATAGGGATAAAGATATATATACAACATGCATAAATACAAATATATTATGAATAGAGAGTGCTGTCCCATACAAATTTTGCACAATGTTGGCTTGACTGCAAGTAAGGCTGCAAAGTACCTTGACATTTTCTAGAGGTGATATCAAATTGGTTAAAAAATTACTTTTGTCACAATTAGATCAAAGACTTCCCATAGACCAAGGGGACAAATACTTGGGAGTTCTCTCTTTTCAGAATGACTGATCTTGCTAAATACATTTTTCTGTATGTTTATACCACTAAATGTATTTCTGCTAACGTGCATCTAACGATGTGCCCCAAAAGATTTTAAAGGAGGTAGCTCAGCAGGAAGTGGCAGCTCCATGGGCTGTTCTCCATGGATTACACACTACCTTAGCTGATCTCTTTGTCCACATGCACTAGCTGAGACGAGACAATCTACATCCTTCCATACATGCTGTATTCTCTCTAAAGCAGACAGTGTAGGAGAGCTCTCCCATGCCTGGAAAGACTTCCCTGCAGTGAAAGTCTTCCCTTTATGACCTTATCTGTGCCATGGAATGAAGGCATGGTATGAAGATAGTCCAAATTCAAGACTCCCTGGTAAAGAATCTGGCCATCCTTTCCCCACCTTCAGCTTTGTAGCCATGACACTTCATGTTGATCTGGGCAATAAATACTCCTGAAATTATAGAGATAGCCCATCATGATCAGGGGATAAACATTATTAGTTATGTGTTTGCCAAGAGAGTGGGCAACCAGAATATGTTAATGTCTGTGAGGACAGTTCAATTCAAGTCCAAGGGCTTTCCAGATGTACCCCAAGGGGCATGGCTAATATCTGTCATGAGAATCTACACTTTTCTATCCCTTCATCTTTGTAACAGAATTAGACAATGGAAAATTACTCGTACTTAGCCAGACCTTGTTACCAAAGCACTTTGGAGAACACTCTTTTATAGAGGTGGAAAGCTTCATAACATGCTTGCAGTCTATTTTCTATATTTAGGTTTGAATATTGCAACTTCTGCAGGAATACTACCAAAAAAAGAGGTCAGTAACTGTTTCATTTGTTGTCACTTATATCAGGCTGCTTTTCAGAAAGTAATATGAAATCAAGCTTGTTGAAATTTGTCCATATGACAAATGCCTATTTCCTGTTTCTGCTTCAATTTTATAGTGACATGTCTGCCCTTATTGGATTTAGTACCTCCTGAAGTCAAAGGAAAAAAAATTCAAAATGGCAAAAACATCTAAACATGTGCCACAGTCAGGTACAGAAATCCTAACCAAGGGCTGACTAAACTCCAAAAACAAGGACAACCCAAGTTGTCTTTCACTTGCACACTATCAAAATTTTTAAATACTGTTCTGTGAAATTTGACAAAATTAACAACAACAAAAAAAACCCCAACCTATAGGTAAAAACACTAGAAGCATTATTCAGTTGATATGAAGGAATTGCATATATTTAACTCCAAACTAAACTTGAAACAGTTCTGTAACAACAGAAATATGTGGAGACTGAGCCCATAAAAAGACCTTGTGTATTCCAAAACCATTACAAAAAGGATCAGTGCACTTTCAGAAAAGTTAGGCTTAAATTATTACATTAAGAGGAATTCAATATGCACTTGGATTATGAAAAAGACTTCCAGAATGCTTTGTTTTATCATTCCACTGGCATAAGATAACTAGTTTGTGAATTCATGATAGAGAGTATATGACTCACTCTTAGACTACCTTTAGTGTCCTCATACTGATAACTCTTAAGGCCATTTTCACACGAGAGCAGCTTTCATAATTATGACAGTCAGCATGAAGAGCAGGGGGTGGTGGGTAAATTAAAGTTTAGCTACAATATACCAGACATATCAGGAGCTGGTATAAAATTGCAGCACTCTATTAAGGCTGTAGTTCCACATAATTACTTTTACTGACAGCACATCTGATTTAAGAGGGCCAATTCTCCCTCCCAGCTCTGATCTCCTCACAGCATAGTCCACTGCCACCTTACTTAAGCTGATTCAGTTATTCTCAGTAAGAGTAAATTCTCTAAACAAGAGCTGTAAAATCATGCTGCTAAAATAATGTGAACATAAACAAATAAAATTCTAATGAAGCCATGGTAACTTCCACTAGCTTCTAATCTGACCCTCTAGTGTTCATGAACTATAACTATTTCTTGATTTCAGGAAGGTGTGTCTGTGTTTCTGACATTTTTGTCTAAACACTGACTGCAGGGAGACAGAAACATCTAAACAGATCATTACATTCATCAGCTGCTCACTGGATGCAAAGCGTTGGAGTTATTTTGGTCAGTGCTATAGTCTAATGTATGTATCACATTTCCCCCTCTAGCATAAGTGAAAAGTGAGGGCAAACTCACATGTTGGCAGGCAGATAGTTTTAACCATTTCCTACCCAACCGAACAGTCCTGGAATAGGGAGATCTTTTGAAGTAATCAGAACCAAATAAGGATTAATAAGGATTAATTCTGTTGACCCCAGAAAAGGGAAGGGTGACAAGGATGGTGAAAGGACTGGAGGACAAGCCCTATGGGGAGCGACTGCAGGAACAGGGACTGCTCAGCCTGGAGGAGTTTCAGAGGTGATCTCATTGCTGTTTACAACTACCTGAGGGGAGGTTGCAGTCAGGTGGGTGTGAATCTCTTCTCTCAGGCTGCCAGCACCAGAACGAGAGGACATGGCCTTAAGCTACGCCAGGGGAGGTTTAGACTGGATGTTAGGAAGAGGTTTTTTACAGAGAGTGATCTCTCATTGGAATGGTCTGCCCAGGGAGGTGGTGGAGTCGCCATCCCTCAAGGTGTTTAAGAGAAGACTCGATGAGGAACTCAGTGACACAGTCTAGACGATGGAAGGCTCAGATGGACAGAGCATGGTGCCCATGGTTGTGGGCCCATGGTGCCCACCATGGTTGCCCATTGTTACCCATGGTTGTAGGTGCGATCCCTGTGTGGGCGTTCGCTTGGGAGTTGGTCTAGATGATCCTTGTGGGTCCCTTCCAACTCAGAATATCCTGTGAACCTGTGAAAATCAAGTTCATGGAACTGACCTGAAGCCAAGACCCTCAGTGAGTGACTAAGTGCCCCATTTTCCACCTGCTGTCAAAGCAAATCCTCTGAAAACTGGACACCGGCATTTGGGCACAGTCAAGTGAGGTCAGCTCTCAGAGAAGTTCACTAGAGCTCTGATTCACAAGAACTGCAGGCAACAAACCAAAAGCAAGCAGATTGTCAGGAACACATCGAAGTTGTAGTCCAACACCAAGGAACATGAGGCTCTTCATGAGCTCCATGCAGAGGAGAGGCTTTTTTAAGAAGCAACTGTGTACACTGCCCAGGCGAAGGGGCAAAGGCCATGTGCTTGGGTAAGCTGAAGTTTATCTCTAGTTCTTGATTATACAGCCGATACTTGTCTTTGGTCCCTTTGCCCATTCCTACTGGAAACAGTTGAGCTATCACACCAAATTTCCATGATGCCTCAATACAAACAATAATAAAACTATAAGCTTCTTTGATAAATGCTACCACAGAGATGACCAGGATTGGTTTTTTTCACTTTTAAATATTGTTACTCTGCCTACAGTCTCAGCTGCAACACCATTGAGGCCTGCACCAATTATTTGGAAACCCTGGAGAAAGCTGTGGGAGCTACTCTGGGGCTTTTCTTGAGGCTGAGACTTTACCATTTGGCCTCCAGCTGAGCTACAGCATCAACCCTGGAGCGAGCTCACACATTCAGCAGTTTGTGCCTTTAGACAAGCACAAATCATTCACGGGCCAATGGGTGACTATGACAGATGGTAACTTCTGAGTGATGGAAGCCAAGTTCTCAGCTGAAGTGAACAGGGACAGCATGGCAGGAAAGGCAGTGGGGTAGGGAGCCCAGCCAGTTCAAAGTCATAGAGCAACTCCCGTGTATTAGTGACTGCTCATTTTAATTTCATCAGGACCTTACAGCCTCTCCATGTAATTTTTCCTGTTTCCACTCCCTTTACTTCTTGTTTCCTCTCCCTCAATGCCCTACCCTTGTGATTTTTTTCCAGTTTTCCATTAGACATGTCTCATTCCCTCATGTACCACTTCATGTGATGCACTGACGACCTCCTCTCATCTTCTGAGCCAAATATCCTTATCTGACTTAAGAAATGTTTCCACATTTAAACTCTACTGTTATGAAAGAGATGGTGGCAAAGGGTGGGAGGTTTGTGGAGTCAGTGCACAGATACATAGTGCAGTGTTTCAATCTGTGATAACACTTTTTTAGATGAAGCATTGAGAAGACTGTTTGCTCCTGCCAGTTTAAATAAAATTAAAGGGCACAATTCTGAACCTGACTGCTTACTGGGGACAGTCTCTGAGATACTCTAAGCAAGCAGTGAGGTACAGAAGCTGTATCAGCTGTAATCACTGCAGGTCCTAGTATGCCTAGAAATTAATCAAAGTAGCTACTCTAGAGTAAATACTTTCAAGTGATTTCAAGAGTTCAATTTCTACATAGATATTCTCACTCCAGAACAAATGTCCTCATAGGGGATTATATCTATATAACTAATTTTAAATAGTTTATCCTAGGAAAAATCCAGAAATAGACAGATCTTGGGATTTGGCTGATCACACAGCAAAAACTTTCCAGTCAAATTCACTTTCCCTACAGCTTTGCTCATTTTGTTTCAACTTTATTTCACGTTTTTACTGATTACTGAGGTCATTTCCACTACAACCTGTGATCTTACAGAAGAAACCAGAGAAGGAACAGTATCCACTGCATTGAGGAAAAACAAGAATAGGTACAGGAAAAGGGAGGGCTATATAAAAAATATAGCATTTTTCTCTCTAATAATCAGTCACACCACTGAGAAGTTCAAACTGCCAATAAATCTCATTTTCTTTTAAAGATAATGGGCTTCATAGTGAAAAAAGGAGGAATTAATTATGCTGCTAACCACCTTGCATGACTTGTTTCCACCACAGAACGTACTTTATGTACTTCTCTGTTCACAGCACAGAACTTTTTTCCTTCCTTCTTCCTGAACTCTAGGATAAAGACTCCTCACCATCACAATCTCCTCAGGTAGTACTGACAGAGCTCCAGCTAGCAAACACATGATGGTCCAAAGCAGTCTCTCTTGGCCCCTTTGCTACACATCCATATGCATAGAGTCAAGCAGAAAACAAATAACAGTGGTAACACTGATCAGGTTGCATAATTCACCACAGAAGTGGCAGAAGCTGTGTAAAAAGCAGAGGCTAGAGATTTTTTCCTGAAACGGGTGTTCTGTATACTGCAATCCCCCTTGACTGCCCTTGGTAACACATGCCATGCCTGAAAACCCACCGTGTCATAAATGTTGGCATTTTCCAAATGTATTATATCCATTAGCACCATCTTTATAACCTTTTTTCTCGGGGGTCTCCAAGGATTTTAAAGACCAGCTTGTATCAACACCAATAGGTAGAGCAAAGTCAGCTCAGACACAAGTACTCCCTGCACTGTATCTTTGCAGCCAAATTTTCAAAAGAGCCCTTTACTCAAGTTTTGAGAGGAGCTCTGGTGTACCACTCAAGCAGCTGAAGAGGGGAAGAGCTGTTTATAAGTGTGCTTAGAGCTCTGCTGCTCTTCAGATGACACCAAAGGTCAGAGTCCTTCACAACCAAAGGCACATCAGCATCCTAAGCACCTGGAAAACAGCCACACATTTAAGAAATCAGGAACTAAGTCGGTATGTCTTCTAGAGCTGTAAAACACCCTAAACCAGAAAGCAAATATTCAGTACCATCTCTGGTCACACAAGTTGTTCCTGTTTTCAGTTTCTTTATCCATTCTAAACCAATCTTGTCACCATTGCTTTCAGAAGCTTGATTTTATCTTTTTATCACTGCTGCTACAAGACAGCTTGACTGCAAGGAACATGTCTGTAATGAAATCAGTTGACCCAGAAAAGAAGTGCTAACACCAATCTGGATTAAAACACAAGTGCAAGTAAATGTTCTCTCTGACTGCAGTCAATCTATGCTAAACTGCTGGAGCAATATAGGCACTGTAAAAGGAGACTAGAATCAAGGTCCCCTGGTTCTGTGCTTATGTCAAGTTCCTAACCATTCCTAAATTTTCCACAGTTTTAAGAATATGAGTGACCTACTTAAGATAATGTAATTAAAACAAGTAAGAATGTAATTACCATTGCTTAAAAAGGCATAAATTTTCTATTTTTTTCTCAAAAAGTGAAAGCTTTCTTAGATGTTGCATATTATTAAGATAAAGCAATTTATTTCTATAGGTCTCAGCTTTAGATTCCTTTCAAAAATGTGGCTATCCATTTATTTACACAAAGCTTGTGTAATAATATACACCTGCTCTACTTGCTTGTTTCATTGACCTTACAATTTTCTCTGATATGGAAAGCTCCTTCATGAAAGGACAGACATTTTTTCTGTGCCAAGACCAGGATCTACTAGACTCCAGAAACAATGTAGCAGCACATATCTTCATTCAGGCTTCTATTAATCAGATGCTTTTTATCTTCTTTGACTCAAGATGGTAATACAAAGTAAAATAGTGAGCTCACACAGAGAAAACTGCAAATCCATCCAGCTGGTTTTCTCTGCTTGTCAGACTCTGAGCTTTCTCTTAGCTTCTCAATAAACTCCTACTACTCATAGTACCTCCCAAAAATTATTATCAAATGAAGGTGGAATGAGGAAATCACGAAGCAGAGAGGACTGGACCCCAGAAAAACAATACAAAAACACTCAAATCCATTAAATTTAAGATCTTTCAGCTGATGTCATGGCCTAACCAGTGTCGAGTACAGGGGATGCCAAGCAAGTCTGGACTGGCTGAGGAAGAAACAAGCAGGGTTTAAAAGACAGCCATACAAAATGGTTCTTATTTCTTCAGGTAAAAGGACTTTTTGTTAACATACTACAGTTCCCATATTACGTAGTTCATATTACTGGCAGTACACATTCAGCAGAGACACCAGTGAGTATTTCAAATTACATCTGTCCTACTGTCTACAGCTAAGTGTACTCCGGGGACAGGAACCCAACTTCCTCTGCAGTGCTTTTTCACCCTGAAAGCAGGCGCTGGGATCTTGGCAGTACCAAAGGAAGACAAAGCTCAACATCAGTTTCCCATTTGAGAGGTATGGTATGCAGGGCTTAAAACTCCTTTGCAGGACTGAGGAATAAGCAACTTACCACAGAGGGTTTGTTTGCAGTCAAATCTAAATCTCCTGAGACCATTTGTCCAAACCACGAGCCCAGAATTCTCCTTTATTGCAGAGCCAACACTCTAGTCTGTGAGTTCATATTTCATAGTAAAAAAAAAACCAAAAGGAGCTCCCGTATTTCCTGGTTAACATTTCAGCTTTCTCAAGGGTAATAAAAAGAAATCTCCCTACAACAACAGGTAAGGCAGACAAATAAAATGTCAAACTACTTTAGAAATAAGCCAGTCAAAATAATAGAATTAATCTCTTGAGTAGCCATTAATAGCATTTGGCAAAGATGCTTCTAAAGGACATATGATACATAATACAAGAGGATGTGCTATTTTTGTATCTCTCCTTTAAAATTAATTTAGTGCTGACAAAAAGATACCTGGTTAATATCTACAACCTTCCCCACATCCTTCAGAGGAATGATACCACTGACAGTTCTATGAACAAACCAAAGCAGAGACTGCATCATCAGACAGAGGGAGCCCTATGCTGAGACTCAAGACCAGGGATCCTCAGCCCAGTTCTCCTGCCAGTCAAGTCACTATGGGGCAAAACTCTTACTCTGTCATGTATCTGCAATGTGAGGTTAATCATACTTCATGAAACATTGAGATGTATCAGAGCAAAGCTTGCTGCAAGAGCTCTGTGTTTTTATTACCCTAGCCAAACCCATAACATAAAGGGAATAAAAACTCCCTATCAACCAAATAAGCAGCTAAGTTGTGACTAAAACAGCAATATGGGATACAGACAAATTTTTTTCACTTCCACTGCTTCCCGCAAAACAAAGACGACAGTAAGAGCCCATATTAACAATTACTCAACAACACAAACAAAACAAGAATGTATTGGTTAGACTTAACTTTTCCTATTATGCTTTCTGAATGACTTGCCATTATCACTATAAGACAGCATGAAAAATATTGCACTCCTCAGCCTCTATTTTTTGATTAACCAGGTGCTCTGGGAATTTCTGTCTATCCCCATTCCTAATTAAAAGTTGTTATTCCCATTTTCAATGTGACTTGCTGGCAATTAAATCTATTTGGAAAGAAAACACTTTTTTTATCTTCCATAGAAATTACTTACTTATTTTTAAAAATAAAGTAGACCTGCTAGATTAAAAATTTCATTCTGATCCCTCCCTTCTGCCTAGATTTTATTCATGACGTTTCCTCATCTTCAGTGATTCTCACAAGAGTTGGAGAAATTCACCATCCCTCATAAGGCGAGTAGGAACTTTGAAGAACTTTGCAGTATGATAATGAAAGCTCTTGCAGCAAGACTACCAGTTATCCTCAGGGTACCCAGCTTTTTGAGCTGGAAGACAGAGACAGGAAGCAGAATGAAGGCCCCATAACTCAGGAGGAAATGGTCAGTGACCTGCTACACCCCTCGGACATACACAACTCTATGGGCCTCAATGGGATCCTCCCAAGGGTACTGAGGGAGCTGGTGGAAGTGCTCACAGCACCACTTTCAATCATTTGTGAGCAGTCCTGGCTAACGAAGGAGTTCACTGGAGCGTAGCAAATGTAATGCCCATCTACAGGAAGGGTCAGAAGGAAGACCTGAGACGCGTCAGCCTGACCTGGTACCAGGGAAGGTCATGGAGCAGATCACCTTGAGTGCCATCACAGAATTAACTAGGCTGGAAAATACCTTTGAGATCATCAAGTCTCACCTATTACCTAACACCATCTCATCAACTAAACCATGACACCAAGTGCCATATCCAGTCTCTTTTTTAAAAAAACCTTCCAGGGACAATGACTCTACCACTTCCCTGGGCAGCCCATTCCAACGGCAAATCACTCTTTCTGCGAAGAATTTCTTCTTAACCTCCAGCGTTATCTTCCCCTGGTGCAGCTTGAGGCTGTGTCCTCTCGTTCTGTCATTGCTTGCCTGGCAGAAGAGACCGACCCCCACCCGGCAAAAGCAACTTCCCTGACCGGGAATCGAACCCGGGCCGCGGCGGTGAGAGCGCCGAATCCTAACCACTAGACCACCAGGGAGGCTATCGAGCAGCCTGTACGAGCAGGGGATGAGGCTCCAGCAGCACAGCTTCAGGAAGGCAGCTCCTGCCTCCCCAACCTCACTCGCTCAGTGAATGGGAGAAAGGCTGTGGATATTGTCTACCTGGGCTTTAGTAAAACCTTTGACGCTGTTTCTCATCTGTGGAGAAATTGGCCACTCCTTGGACGGGTGCAATGTTTGCTGGGTAAAATAACAGGGGGATGGCTGGGCCCAGAGAATGGTGATGAATGGTAGCTTACTAGTCACAGGACGAGAGGAAAGACTCCATTCTGTCAGCCACAAGGTGTTTAGCATGGCAAACCAGTTTCCCTGTCAGCAGTGAGGCAAGAAGCAGGAAGAGCTCAAGAAAAACAGAGGTATCAGCCTCCTAGCAGCTGTCAGCGTCTTGCAGTTCTCAGGGAGAAGCTCCAGTGTAAAGACTTCCCAGGGTGTTTTTGCAATTAAATTAAAAATAAAAAACTACAACACCAGCAGTTAAAGGGGTTCCTCTATTTTCTGAGTCACTTCAGACTGAGAGCTGGTGCATTCTTGCAGTGTCTAATGAGGAAGCTTTGAAGCACTGGCTCAGATAGTTAAAGCATGGTGCTCGTAACAACAAGGTTATGGGTTCAGTCCCTGTATGGGCCATTCACTTAAGAGCTGGACTTGATCCTTGTGGGTCCTTTCCAATTCAGAGTATTCTGTGAAATGGCCTCAAATTGCACCAGGGAAGATTTAGATTGGATATTAGGAAAAAAACCCTTTTCTCTTGAAGGGTGGTCAGGCATTCAAACAGGTTGCCCATGAAAGTGGTGGAATCACCATCCCTTGGAAGTCTCAAAACAAGATGTTGATGTGGCACCCCAAGTGACGTGGTTTAGTGGTGAACATGATGCTGCCAGATTAATGGTCAGATTCTATGATTGTAGAGGTCTTTTCCAACCTTAACAACTCCATGATTCTAGGTCGTGGGGGATGCACTGAGCAAAGTCCCACCTATGGGCTGAGGAAGGCAATTTTGAGGACTGCCTGGCACAATGCAGTTCTCCCCTTGCTTGAGGTGTGCACAGACAAGCAGAGAGAAACTCTTAATTACAGATCTTTCTCCTGGGCTCGGATTCCTGGTCCTCTGCTTTCACAGTTTGATCTAAAAATCAGGGTTTCACTTTCATGACTTTCGTTGCCATATATAGTTGGAAAAGGCCTTCTCAAAGTGAGATTTTTCACTTCTTATTGATTACAGCTGTCAAAGGAGCCTGTAGGTTCTCTCCATTCTGTCAGCCACAAGGTGTTTAGCATGGCAAACCAGTCTCCCTGTCAGCAGTGAGGCAAGAAGCAGGAAGAGCTCAAGAAAAACAAACACAGGTGGGGAAAGCAAAATATTATTCCCCTCCACAACAACTCCACTCCTAACATCAGGCATGTGGGCAGAAATTCGTTTCAAGGCACACAGATCCTTTTAAATCCCTCCAAGTCTACAACCTGACAGCTTCTGGTCTAGACTGTGTGTTTGTGTATTGCACTGACACAGGCAGCGTTTCTGTCAGCGAAAGAAAGACAATGGTGTGTCATTTTTCCACCAGTTCATCTCCTCATCTGTCGAGCAGAAGTGATTATTTTGGTTAAATCTCACCTCCCAGAGATGCTGCACTTGAGATGACAATTCATACTGCCTGATTTCAATGGTGAAATACTACTCGGGAAACTCACACTTCTTTTGTGTTAAGTACAAACACTTACTATATGGATAATCAAACACATTCACTGTCAGCCCAAACAGATGCCCCCAGCACTCATTCACCATGTTTCCACAGAAGCCCTCACATCCCAGAAAATAAGGTTTGTCCTTAATCTGCAAAGAATACCTTAAAGACTCAATACAAAAAAATTCCTGCAGAGAAACAGATTTTGTTCGGAGTGTTTTTCCTGCACACTTCATACATCAGCGCTGTGCACAATGTTGTAAGGACGAGGGAGTAAATATGGCCCTAAGAGCTGTATCCTCCAAATTGTACAGTCATGCTGTGAGAATATTTACAGTAACAAAGAAAACAAACCTTGCCTATTGGAAGTGCTGCTGAGTTAAATATATATATAATCATACAAACCCAACAAAATCATCACTAACAATGCAGAAAATTGGGCCAGTCCAGCTGCTGACAGTCTGTGTTTGATGAATCTCCTTGGCCTGAATTTGTAATTCGGTTTGAGAACTGAAAGAAAAGTTGTTCATATTTTGACACAGTAATTAAGTACAAATTTTTTAAACCCAAAACAAACCCAACAATTTAGTCCAATTAAAGACTTTATTACTTGATAAAATATGGCCACAATACAACAACTACTCTACCTGCTCCATTAACTGCTAAACCTACATGGACATCCACTTTAGTACAGTGGTGAGTGCCCCCCCCATCTCATGTGGGAGACCCGTGGTTTGAGTCCCGTCAGGGAGGCAGTGGCACCATTTAAGAGTTGGATCCTTGTGGGTCCCTTCCAACTGAGAATATTCTGTGATTCTATGACATTTAGTTATATTTTAGTTTTTTATTTTAGATATTTTCATTTTTGCAGACTACACAAAGGGTGAAAAAGTAACATAAAGAGTTCTTTTCTAGCATAAATCAATGAGCTTTGCTTGAATCAATTCAAATGACACAGGGTAATGTTAACTATATAGAGTAAAGGAAATACATGTTCACACCAAAAAAAACCCCAGAAAAAAAGAAAAATGAAAATCAACAACAAAAACAAAAACAAAACCCCAAAACCAACAAAAACCAAACAAACAAATGAAAAATGCACAAACCAAAACAACCTGAGACCTGGGAGTAGGAAGAAAACAGTCACTGAAAATCAAGCACCATAAAAATTCCTGATAGACATCAGCTTTTTAGTGCAAAATTAAACAAGTCAAAAGCTGATACCAACTAACATCAGATAGCCGACTCCAATTCCACTTCACACCAAGGACCTTTGTCAAATCCTCAGTTTGCGTGTAGCGCAGAAGTCCACAGACCTACATCGCCTTAAATAACTGCCAGCAATTCCTCGTGAAAAGGGACACCATACAATGGCGATTGCTCTTCTGAATGTCACCAGTAACTTGTCAACAGTAAGTACTTGCGATTTGATTCCACCTATATTTTCTTTCCAATTGCAAATCAGAAATTGTTTTTCTTTCCAGATTTCTGACAAAATCTGACTTTCAACTGGAGGTTGGGACTTGTCATTATGACCACTGTAACTGTTTAAAGGAAACAGAAATAGGAAGTATTTAAGGTAAATAAAATAAAGGGGGAAGACTGACCCTGTACTTAAATGTTCCACTGCTTCAGATACACTCACTTGGTAGTTATTACAGTGTTTTATTTGTAGCTTTAATCTTCTAGAAGTTTGAAAAATATGTTTCCCTACCAGGCTTTAGAGAGGACTGAACATAAACTCCAAGGAAGCATCTTCTTCCTTTCTGCCCACTTCAGGGGCCCCACTCTGTGAGATGACCCCAAATACAGTGATCCCTGCATATTGGTGGCTCGCAAATCCGCGGTTTCAATTAATCGCGGTTGGATTTTCAGTGAGTTGTGAGACCGCGCACGTGCGCAGAATGCCCCAGACCCCGGATTTCGGGGCTGGGAAGCACCAAAAAGCGCTTCCTCCACTTTAATGAGGTGCTACAGTGTGAGCCACACTCCCAACCTTATTAGTGGAGGGTGCTTGGATACAGGTGGGGAGTAGTCGAATATTCATGGGTTCGGTATCTTCATGGATTTCATAACTTGCAGGACCTGCCCAAATCCGATCCCCAGTGAATTCCAGGTGATCACTGTATATCTCAATGTCTCAGTCATTTGCTGCTGAGTGATTAACTGTACAAGTATAGCAATTGTGCAGGTGCTGCAGCACCTCTTTTTTAATCTGTTTATCGGTCCTTCCCTTCCCACATCATGTTTTTCAACACCTTCACTGTTTCTGTAACATGATTGGAAGAACTGGGCTGTAATTTTTCTCTATTCAAAATACACAGGCTTTGCAAAACTGCAGGTTTGAGGGAAGGAATGGACATATTTCATGGATGACTTTGGTAGACAATTTTATTTAATTATTTTTTTCTTAAACAGTGAGGTTTCATAATGCATCAGCTTTCATCATAAAACAAAAAATACTGACCTGACTTGGAAAGAGTTTAGTTGCACTCAGTATTCACATAAACAGCAGCCACAGAACTTGAAGTTAGTTTGCCAGTAATACTAAGAAAACAAGAGGATCCTGGGATAACAATTCAGTTCCCACTTCAGTCCCGTCACCCAAAAGGCTCAGCACAATATGTTTCCAGGCCACTCATTCAGAGGGAAACAAGGAAACACAATCCACATCAGCAGTAAACAACGTCTGTGTTATCAGTCTCATCCATTAGATTACATGTAATAGCTTCTGCAGACAGTCATTTCTACTCTTTAAAAAGCCATTCACTGAGGTCTAAAGTTCAAATGCAATTACCCACTCAGAATGTTATTTTAGATCAATAAATTGATCACAACTATTCACGTACCTGATGCAGGAATGGGAACTCAGAGCACCTGATGTGATCCCAGTTGACGAGGTGGCCTTCTCGCAACTAGTAAACTGGGGACCTGCAAAACACGAGCTTGTGTCAGCAACTCCATGTCTTTTACAAAATACTACAAGGAAAACAGCTCCCTCTAAGCACACCTTTGGGAAGGACACACACACCACAAATTAACTACTCTGAAATCACTGGACTGAAACCTAAGAGAGAAGAACCTGGCAAGGTATAGAGTTTTCATTAGTGTGACTTGGAAAACGATGATGCGTGAAATCCATAGGTTGGCTCATGAAGTCATCAGAATGACAACATCTGCCGATGGCAGCAGGAGCAGAGCAAGGGGGAGACAGCAGGTTCTCACACTGGTGGGATCAAGCTCTTCACTCTCAATGGGATCTAAGCTCCTTTCTCCCATGGGAGCTTGTGAACATCATGCACAGCACATTTCCACTTAGGCCCATGTTCAAGCACTTCATTAGAACAGGGCAGCATTATCATCTCCTTTGCATAATCTGAATCCCATTACACACTGGATAAGATACACACACTTCATCCCATTAAACACTGGATCAGATATGAGCACTTCAAGGACTTGAAATTTTAAAAAAACACATACATAAGTTCTACACATCCAGAATATATACAATATGGGGGGGGAAGTTAGTTGAAAAACAGAAAATACAATAAACCAAAAAGAAAAATTAAAAAACAGCTTCCTAAAATGAAAACATTTTCATAAAACTTTTAATGACATTATATTTTGGCTTTTTAGAAAGTTATACTTTTGTTTTGTTTTTGTATAACCACAAAACCTAATTTTTTATTTATATTTTTAAAAGAAAGCTGAGTTCTCCCCAAAATCTCATGCACACAGAAATGAAAGGGTTTCTAATGACCTAAAAATACTTTTTAAAAAATTTGATTGAACAGCAAAAGGTGTCATTAGTGGGACCATACTGTATACAAAAATGAGATGACTGCACATAGCACTGGAGGAGACAAGACAGACGGAAGATTAAACCTCCATTTCAGGTCAAGTCATTAGCTTCATGATGCTCTGTATTAAAAATCTTCAGGGATGGAGGTGGATAACTTCTCTGGGCAACCTGTGCCAGCACTCACTAACCCTCGTAGTCAAGTTTTCCCTCGTGCTGTGACAGAACTCTCTTTCAGTTTGCATCTGGTCCTGTCACCAGGCACCATTGGAAAGAGCCCAGCTCCAAACTTCTTTGCACCCTTCCTTCAGCTATTTATATATATTGGCACAATTCCCCCTGAGCCTTCTCCCCTCAAAGCTAAAGAGTCCCAGTTCCCTCCCCTCAGTCCCTCTTCACATCAGAGATGCTCCAGCCCATTAATCGTCTTTGTGACACTTCACTTCCATCACGAAAAGGGTCACATACAAATGCACACTGCTTCTGAACTACCCATGAAGTCCTCTCCAAGGCCACAGGACGTTTGGCAAGTGCAGATGTTAGATACTGTTCTAATGCAAAGCGTCTGGGAATCAACACTGACAGCTTGCTACCAGGAGGTTTTACGTAGTAAGAAGGTGGTTTGGTGACACTTCCCTTGCTCCAGGAGCCCAGAAAACTTGAGAAAAAACAATTTATCAAGTGCTATGGCTTCACTCACACTTCTCACCCCCTATCACCCCAATTATGGATGGACTGAAAGGCTTTGAAGGGGAAGCTTTTAAGACTGCTATAAGCAGAATAGCAAGAGGTTTTATGCCAATGGAATGATTGCCATAGTTATTAAGACAGGATTAGTACACTTGGAGTGACAAAAACCATCAGGAATAGACAATTAAGAGTTCAGGCTAATCCTCAAAGACAAGATGCTTAAGGACCTAACAGCCTGACCGAAACTAATGAGATCAGAGAGCGGTTTAACTCTTTCAAAAGGCCTACAAGGCCTTTGATGCTTATTTTCCCAGTAGGCTTTCCTTTGGTTCAAAGTCATCCAAAAGGGTGAACTTCAAACACCTGTTTCAAGTGAAGAGGATGACACTGGAGGATGTCTTTTACTCAATCAGACAGACTCCACAAGAACCAACACAGATGTTCAGCACTCCCGTCTTCTCATTCATGAGTTTAAAAAACCCCAGAAAAATCCTCAAACTAACCAAAAACCTGCACGGTCTAATTATTGAACAAATGAAATACATTAATTAAATTGGACAGACAGCAGAAGTGAGGCCATTCTTTGCCTTTTAACCACACTTTCAGTTCAGGAGAAGTAACAAGAAAGGAAAAAAATATCTATTGCATAAATTAAACAAGTACAGCATTAGAAGATCTTTCAAGTAAGAAGTAATCCTGCATGGGAAAGGAGACTATGAATTGCTGGTTGCATTGATGTGTCCTTACCCACTTTTGAACACTTTGGCTGCTTAGCACAGCAATCCTGTGCCAGGCACGGAGCCTGAAGTGCCATGCCAGGTGCTGCTTTCCCTACTAATGTCTTTGATCCCAACTGCACCCACACTACAGGAACAGAGTATTCACAACTGGAAAAACACATTCCAACTCTATTGCCCAGCAGCTTTTAAGAGGGGACTTTCTAGAAACGAGGCATGAATGGGTACCATCTTCTGAGAATTCTGTGTATTAAAAAGGGCCTCATTGGGAAAAATGTGTATTTTTTCCCATTTTCAGCTTATTAGAATGAATAGAATTGCACATTTGTTCCAGTTTCAAATGGCAAAAACAGCAAAACTAAACAAAAATTGAGTAAAAGTAAACTTAGAATTGTTTCTACAATGTTTCTGGCTTGTTTCCAATCTGAGAAAGTGCTTGTCTCTCTTATGTAGTATTTGATCTAGCTTGATTTATAACCACAGAGAGAGAATTTGCTTGACCTAGTGATGCTTCTTAGAGATCACCACAACTTTAACGCCTTTGCTGTAAATCCTTCTGCATTTTAGCACAGAAGTCTAGATGTAATGATAGAACTGACCAGGTACATAGCCCAGAAATAAATTCTGAACTTTTGCCTGAAGCAGAAGAGCAGCTCTACTGCTTGCCTAATGAAATATATCTATAGGCAATATTATGAAAATCTAAAATTCAATAAATTAGTAAAATTAAAATAAATAAAATTAACAACAGCTAAATCAAAAGTAAAATCTAAAATTGAATTCTTCCCTTTTCATTGCTTTCTTTTTTGTTGTTCGTGTTTTTTTGTTTTATGAACTTATTTTTTCAGGTCTGCCAGAAAACCAGGCTACTAAGGAATGTCAGCATACTGGCCCCATCAAAATATTGACCACAAAGTTCTTCTTTAAACTTTTCCATTTAACTTTCAAAGGATAAAAAGCTCAAGATCTCTGTTGCCATAATCTGGAAGCTCTGCTAGCCCGTCACTTCAGCTGTTGACCGTTTACTGAGGTTAACTCGCATTATGTATTGCAGATAACAAGCTCAAAGCCTGTGCAACTTCAGGCTTACTTGACATCAATCACACTGACTTTTCAAACTCCTGCTACAGAAGTTCCCTTCAACAAAAAAAATTAAGCTTCTGAGATTATGGTTATGTATTCAGCCTAACTAGTCCCAGTTGAAGCAAAAGAGATTTAAGGTCAAAAAATATTTCTGTCCCCTTCCTTTTCTTGGTGTTTGTTTAAATTTTGCCTGTCTTGGAAGTAGGAAAGCACTAAAAATGTTTTGATCATTTAATTAGATGTTTGCATTCAATAGCATTGCATTTGGTACTTTCTATAATATTACAAACTAACACTGTAGGAACATACCTAGCTGATTCTTTGTATGAATGTTTCAATAGCACTCTTAAAAATGCATACCCAGTGCAGACACTGAAACATATCCAATCATCTTAGAATCATAAATAATTTCTATAAAAGCCTCATACAAAGGCAGATTCCTTGCTCTTCAGCAGCCACTCCAACTGATGAAGGGAGCTCAGTTTCCAGGGGGAAGAAAGAAGTATCACAGATGCAAACCAGAAAACTGAAGGGCAGTGGCAGTACAACCAAGGTTAAGCAGATCACATTAAATGAATTGTATTTCCACCGCACCCTAAAGGCAACTAACAGGGCACACTCTGTCCTGGGAGGGAAGACTTCTCTACCTCAAGATCTCCTTGCCCTTGTAGCCAAGGTCTGGCCTTGCCCAAAATTCAGGATTAAGAGCAGGTCTCATCCAGCTGACAAGGCATTTGAAAGAAGTGGCTCTAAGTAGTGTCACTTTTGCAGGTAGCTCCCACCTGAGAGTATGTTTTTAGCAACAAGTATTATGTACCACCGCCACTGTTCTCACACACAGACATATCTAACACAGCAGCCACATAGTCATTACTTCCTCATACCCCTTGATGTGCGAGACCCCTTACCAAGACAAGGCTTGTCAGAAAACAATTTTTTTTTAAAATACTGGCACACTGAAGGCTCTATTTTTCACCAGCATTCAAAAGTGGTACATTTTCCAGTCCTTTGTGAAACATTTCCTTTCAGCATTATTATTTGGATTATTTTCATTTTAAGGAAAGAATGAGCAACAAAATGCTTCTACCTTCAATAAAGAATCACTAATTCTGACATTTCTGTGGGAAAAGTGACTACCAAAAAAGTCATTTTGGCATAAGAACTTGATAGCTCATTGAAAACACACCCCAGCACCCCCACTGTGTTCATGGAAGTACCCGCACACTGCTGCCTGCTGCCTGGAGACAGCATCATCTACAATGCCTACTACCAAAAGACAAGTTAAAGCCTGAGGTATCACAAGTCAATTGAATCTGGAATTCCTCAAGGTATGGCATCCTGTAGCTGATTTTTGCCTTCTCCATATATACTCTTCTCACTGTTTACAGAGATCCTTGGGGATCACATTTCTCTGCTTTGCATCTCCTGGAGCACCAGAGCAGAAAGAGAAAAGGACTGAATTTTCTTTCTTTCTTTCCCTTGACAGGAGTACCTCTGCTCCTGATGGGCTGCATGGTACCAGAATGCTGCAGTCTTTTTGATAAGAAAAGGCAGGAATGATGAGCTTCAAAGCCTCTCAAATCCAACACAGCCATCTAAATATGTTATCCCTTGCACTGCATATTAGCTTGGCACAGAAATGATTTGTGCCAATGCTGTATACAGATTGTTCACAAGTAAATAAGATTAGAGCTGAGGCTGGGAAAACTGATTGCACAAATAATAAATTCCATCAGCTCAAACAGAGATCAGTACCATGGCGAATAGGACAGTACTGATTGATGAGAAGTCACCCAGCTTCACCCTCGAGCCACTCCTGTAGCTGAGGTATTCAAGAGAATAAATCCATATTTGATCTTTTCATATTTCCTCATCAGATATAATTTAGTAACATGTATGCTTTAACTGTCCAGAGGGCAACACAGTCCTGAGAAAAACAAAACCTTACATCTGGCTCCTGAAGGTCACAGGACCAGATACAGAAATGAGACTGCAAGGAAGTGAAGATATTACTCCTGTCCTCAGAGACCCAGCAGACTTCAGAAAAAATGACAGGGGCCTTTCGCAATACATTTAAACTTCAACATGTGAAATCACAAGGACGAAATGTCAAGACAATTCAATCTTTTGCTTTTGCTTACAAAGAGCAAGCCATTTATCTAAAGAACACTTGAGGGGTTTTGATCTTATCTGATACTTAGAAGACATTTAAAATAACGGGACAAGGCAGGTAAATCATGTACTCCAGTACATGACTCCAGACCTCTGAGAGGAGGGACAAATATACAGGGGAAAACAAGGAGGATATTAGTGTAGGATCATATCTACCCTCCCCTCCAACTTCCATGGCCAACAAAACTACTGTGGTTCATCCCTAACAGCAGCAGTGGCACGGACAAGCTTACCAGGAAGTCACTGACTGTCAGTCCCACACTACCCAGCACCACTGCTGGCAACAGGAGTTTTCAGGGAATTTCTCAGATACAAAGAACTGAAATGAAAGAGTTGTGATGCTTTCTGCTTGCACCTGGGGATATCTTTCTGTCTGGCCTCTGCTCAACAAGACTAGTGATCAAGATTTCATCCTCTCTCAGCTATGCCTGCTTCAGTTGGGCTTTCTTTGCTCTGGGACTAGATAGAACCATTTAAAACACAGAAAGGGTCAACATGTGGTTGAACAGACATTTTTTCACTGCTGTTACAGTACCATGCCAGAGATGAACACATTCTTTCCTGTGAAGATACACAAAACTCACAAACATTGAGGTAAATTCAGATAAAGAAATTTTTGTCATTTACCAGGCTATCAAAGTTTTTCCAGTTTCAAGCTGGAACCTCAGGTGTAAAAAAAAATAAATCGAGAAGATCGAGACCTTGGGCCTTGCCTAGTTTGCACAAATGTGTCTGGCCCCTTAGTTTGTTGACCTGAACAGCAACACCCTAGCCTGATCTTGGACCTGCCTCACCTCCAAGCACTGGATAACTGCACTTTTGGTCATGGAAACTGCTGCGCCACCTGGGGCAATGACACAAGTTGTCAGTACATTCAAATTTTCTAAGTTTAAAGAGCTCCTTGAGGAAAAAACATCATACTCCCTCCCAGCTCTAACTATAACCTGCCATGCAAACTTACACAAGTATAAAAAGCTTTCTGCAACATTGCATAAATACTGCAAGGGGTTCGGTATCTTCATGGATTGTTCTGTAGCAACATTTCCCAATTCTTTCTTCTTTGCCACAAAGCAAATCATTGAAAATTTTGCCACAAACCCACAGAAGTTAAATTGTCCACTTAATTTGCTCTAAGTTGCATTAATAACATTCAGCATAATGGAAGTAATTATTTAATTAGTACAAATTGCACTTCACCTACATATTCATGTAGGAACATTTTGGGTTACACACAGGCCAGTTACCTGCTGAATTGCACAGCATCTCATCACAAAGTTATTAAAAGTCCAACAGAAAACTCCTTAGACAGTACATGGATTTCATTTTCAGAAAGCTGTGATGCCAGTGGAATGAAATTCAGAAGGTAGACACGTACAGCTTTGCAACAGCTGCCCTTACATTAACTGGTTTAGAAATCAATAAATTATTCCCCACTTCTTCCACCAGCATTAATACTGTGACTGCTACTAATACGTGCATAATACTGGACCAGATGTGAATTCCTGTTCAGCGAGAGCCGAGTGCTCTCACACAGGTACATACACTCAGAGACAGCATTTTTTCTAACAATGACACAACTAGATGGTAAACACAAGAGACAGGAATAAGAAGGCTGGCCTACATGTCTCTTAACCTAAACTTTGAACTTAAGACTTCATGTAATTGACTAAAACTCCATAGCATCAGCATGGCCCTAAATGACTCATTCAAGCTGGTACTGCAGTGTGACTCTGGTCCTCGACTTCCAGCTTTCTGCCTTTCTCACAAAATCATATGGACCATGGCAAACAACCCTTCCTGGAGAAGCAATTCCTACAACTGCACTTTCTCTGAGCTGTGTGCACACACCCTGCTGAGCTGCATCTGACCAGCGAAGAACATTCTGATGGCAGGAGTCCCACCAGACAGTATTAAGGAAAAGTTGGATAATTTCTTAAATAAAAATGGAGAGCTCAGATGGAGAGTCCATTGTCTGTAACTGGACAGAGAGTTGAGGTGATGCCACCGCCAGCTCGGAGGAAGCCTGAGCCCCAGACCTGGAGAGCCTCCAGAGTAGAGATATGAGAGACAGAGACACTTAAATTGTCACATTTCCCATGAAGAGGGAATACAAAGCCCCTTGATCAGGGGGCAGGGAGGAGTACAGTGGTATGCCAAGGCTTGTTGGGCACCAAAGGCTACACAGCAAGGCTGTCAGAATTCAAGAAGACCAGGAACAGAGAGCTCCTGCGGGAATGAGGGTCTCCAGTGGGCATGGAAGAGCCAGAAGCACTGGAATCCATATGTAACCGATCCAGGTTACTGGAAGCAGGAATGTTAGTTAATGTTGGCCCGGAATCGCTTACTGAGCAATCCTGAGGGTAAAGAGATTTTATCTATATAGACACTAAGGACAGTCTACTGAAGTTAATACACTTTGCTAGATAATTATTTCCATTAGTGCTTTTAAAAACACATTTCTCCTACCCTGTACAGACAGCCATACTTGGTAAGTTTATGGAGGCAAACACGGTTTAAAAACACCCTGTTGAAAAACAGGTACCTCATGTGAAGGACAGAAACAACAATGAAAAGCTGATACTTTATCTGACTGGAATTCGGACTGCCAGGAAACAGAATGGCCATTCTTACGGATCATGTAGAATGGTCAAAAAAATCTACTTCAAATGAGCTATTGGTCATGTGGAGGTCTCCATGGAAAGGCCAAGATATTTATCAAGCTCCTTTGCTGACCTCCAGAGCATTTATAACCAGATCACATGACACAAACTACAGTAATCCCTCACTACTTCGCAGTTCACCATTCGTGGCCTCCCATCAAGGGGTTTTTTTGCATCTTTACCAGTTTTACCGTAATTACCGCTACTTGGCTGATTTCCCTTTTCGCAGCATCTTTCTGGAACTGATTCCCCACGATACTCAAGGGATTACTGTATTTACAAGCAGAACAAATCCACATGTGCTGCTGATGCTCCCACTGCCCTCCCACAACGATGGATCACAGCATATAATGTGCAGAGCTGCCATGATCTTCCTAAGTGACATGAGAAATCAATGACAAACATAACCAGACCTCAGTTTTCAGAGGGCTGCATGCCAACTGCGGATGAAGTAGGAAGCAACTGACAAGAGTTTTAAAAAAACAACTCACACTCCGCTTTGCAAAGCAACTCCTCTCACCTCACTGGTAACTTCTCATTATCACCGAGCATTTGCTCTCTGGGGGCACACGGTCATTTTGTACTGCACATGTGTTGAGCACAAAGCTGAAAGTCTCAGCCCCCAAGGGTCCATGGCCTGATGAAATGACAGCACTGGTGGAGCCCCCAGGCTGAGGAAGCATTAGATAATGGCACAGAGGACAAGGATCTTAAGGAGGATCACCCGAAGTATCAGCCCCGCTGGCCCTCCAGATTTAATCCAACTAATCCACACAGGAATACCAAAAGGCTGCCTCTCATTCTTCTTTATTAAAATTATTTCTAAGAATTTGCAGGTCTACAAATGTTTGTTTTAAACAGTAACTTCTTTACATTCCACTAAAAATATAGAAATAAAAAAAAGCATAACTGCCATTCTGCACAGAGGATGCTGTGTTTTCTTGATCAGAATGAGCCAAAAATATTGTAATGCCAAGTGTTGTTCTAAAGATGCAGACAAGCCAGGCTGAATAACGTCATCTATTGGAGCATAACACTTTAATAAACTATAGCTATATCTGAGCAAATCATTGATGAGCAGGGAAATGAAGGCCAGAATGAGGAAATCTCTTCTCTCACTTCCTATCACCCTCAATAGCACATCTTCTAACAATCTCAGGGTTGCATTTTACAGGATGCTAAATAAGGAAAGGCAGACAATTCAAAATCTATGAGGAGCCAAGGGACCCTACCGAGCACCACCTTTGTTATTTCATTCTTCATGCCACTGGCTCACAGTCTTCTCCTGCCCTTAACAACCCTATGTATCTTGCATTCATACATCTCTCCCTATCTGCTAGCTTGTAATGCAATTTACTAACATTCACTTCTTCAGCTGCCTTTCTCCCTCCAGGGTTCTCTGTACAGTCCTAAGGTAGCTCAGGAAACTACATAATCTACTGTTTATGTTCCCAGGGCCTCAGGGTAAGGCACTACATTCATCCTTCCTCGGGCTGAAGAGGACCAGGTTGGACACTCTGCATTACAGTCTTTAAAAGGCTGCTATTTAAACTTGGAAGCTTACAGTAACAGAAGTGACTTGCTGGTACCATCAAAGGCTCAGGAGCATAAAACAAAAGGTAAGTCAAAGCCAAGCTTTATCCTGTACAGGAGTGCTGTACATAGGAATCACATCAAAAGGGTTGTTTTTTAAGAGATAATGGCAGTATAAAAATGCAAAAGGTCTTTTTCCTGTCAGGTATTTGTTTCTCATTTCCTGGGTTTCTGTATATGTTCTACAGAATTTAAATGTAGCTGTTGGAGCCTCAAAAGCACAAAGGCACCTAATACAATATTCCCACTAAGTTCTTGTAAGAAATGTCTCAGAGCCATTTGACTGAAGGGAAGAAGCAGAAACATTTACCATCAGGTGGCCTTCCCAGCTACAGCTACAGAAATTTGCATCACAAGCATCAGCACTCTAATGCTATTTGCAAAAGCTAAGTCTGCCAGGGATGAAAATAATATTCAGGAGCAATAAAAACTACTGACTGTGGCTCATAGTGAAGGCAAACCTTTTGGATTAGGATTTCCACCAACAGCTGAAATGACAGTTCCTGTATGGAACCAGCCAACACTCAGTGTCTATTAACAGCCAAGCGGCTCTGAGGACACCTGTCTTCTACATAGATTTCAAATCTCCTGTCGCTCAAAGAAGAGAAAGAAACTGTAGCAGAACTGACTTGAAAGGTAAGGTGCAAAACCAAAAGAAAACTGAAGCTCAAGAGAGATCACCACGTGGCTTCCTGACATAACCAGGACTGGTGACTCTCTGCTAGGTGTCATATACAGAAGGTTATATAAAGATGTGGACAGACAAAGCAGCATATAGAAGTCAAAGTAGAGCAGTATGCAAAACCTGTTCCAAGATATTTTCTAACCCAAAGGCTAACCTGGACTGCTATTTCTGTTAAGGAGGGAAAGTAGGGAAAGATAAGGCATTCCCTAGGAAATATTTATTTGCATTATACCTACTTAGAAAGTCTTGTTTCCTCAAATAAAGATGAAACTGAACAGCAAGACAATGTTGTTCCAACTCTATCTCAGCTTCAATGTTTTTGTCAATCTGTCCTGTATACCAAAGTTTGGTAACAGCTTTTTCTGGACCCTTGCTGCAAGTAATTCCCTGACTCCTCATAGTCCTGCCTGCCAGTACCTGAGATTCTTCTTGTATTTTTCCTCCCTCTGACACTCTTTCAAATACTCTTCCAGCAAGAGATCTCCAACTGCAACAGGCCTTGCACAAGGAGGAAGGTGTCACATAAGGCCAGTTCTGCAGGGTGCTCAGCACAGCACAACACCATGCAAAATGCACTTAAACTACTGCAGTAAAACACACTGAGTCTAGCTTGAACAGAAAGGGGGAAAACTGCCAAGTTTCTAAGTAGGTCTCTAATAACAGCAAAATGTAAAATTTAACTTCAGGAAAGATGCAGATTATGATCCTGGCCTTTAGTGTCACAAACAGTGCCAAAACACAGTGTTATCTTCAAAGTATGAAGCCATTTGAGCATTTAACGGCACTTGAAGAGCAGTAAGCCCTATTTTGTTAGAAAAGAGTAACATCTTTAATTCAGCTTTTAAAAAGCAACCAGGATTTTATAGGGGTAAATTCCTAACATTACTTGAATTTAAGACCTTTTAAATAATTTCATGTTATACATCATTAAGCTGAAGCATTCAAAACAAGGTAGAGAACAAAGCACAGGGAGATAGAATGATCTGTCCAAGGTCACCTGAAAATTTTTTGGAGGCAAGAAGAGAAGCTAATTTTTGACAAGTCTCTATGCTCTGACCAGAAAGTCTTCCCTCTAACACTGTATCTTGGGGTGATTCAGATCACATGAAGGTAAAAAAGATAGTTATTCATGTAATATCTGTGTTCATCCCTGAAAAAGTGCAAGCAGGTGCCTCCTGACTCACCCAAGCAAACTATATAGTATAACAAAAATTGAGTGTGTACAAATCAGCAATGAGTCAGTTTAGTGCTAAGGCTGCGCTCTGTCCCTAAAACAGAATGTTATCTTGGTTGGAATAAATGCCCCCATCATATTTATAACTTCATTACAAATCATATCAATTTTGGGATTGTAAAATAAGCCTGTTCAGAATTTTGATGAATCACATGACATGTCTTTCAATGAGTCTATTGTTAAAGATGGCTTTTTACTGAAATTTCAATAATTAATCAGGTTTTAGGGTTGTTTTATGTCTGTGTGGCTTACCCTTTGATGATCTAATTTACATTTATAATGATCTATTCCCTTGAGGATTAATTGCTCATGTTATTTTCTCTATTAATCAGACGTCAACATTTGCATTACAGATGACTGTTTGCGTTATTCTCACACAACTAAATCTGGCAGCATGGTACTAATGATAAATACTTTCCTCAGTTCTAGAGGTGAATTACTGTCTCGGTCCTTTTAAACAAAGGCATTATTAGGTTCTTATCACTCTACTGAAGCAGGCTGGTCATTTTCTGGTATAATCCACATATATTTCTTCTTATGTCTAAGAAATCTTTTTTTCTGCAAACCATAAACACACTTGGTTCACCCACTGCTGTCAAACAAGCCCTGAGCAAAGAGTAATGAATCTGAGGCCATCACAGACTTCTTTCCCAGATCCCCATGTACCTTTAGAAGAGTTTCACACCTTCCGGCTACTCATTGCAACTGCTTTCTGGATGTTCCCCATAGTATGACCTGAAAAACTGCTTTTTTGTCAAAATTACTTACATTTAGGAAAAAGAAATTCTCAGCTCCAATACAAAACAACACAAATCACTGACCTGAACTAGGCAACCTGACTGTGCCTGGAGCAGATCGGGAAGTACTCACACACACTGCTCTGTTCACAGACCAGGGAGGCAGTAATCTTTCTTTGGCAGGTAACCTGTGACAGTCACCTCCTTCCCAGCTCAGCTAGGTCCAAAGGAAAACACCTGGACCTTGGAGGAACTGCAGTCTGCACCTCTGCTCCCACACAGGTCATATCCCATTTGGCCCTGAAGACTGGCTCATGATTGTCTCCGCAGACATGACTCAAGACACATCGGCCAAGGAGAGGAGAAAGAGCCAGGCTACGCCATTCCCCACACTGCGCTGCTGCATCCTCACTTACTTGGAAATTGGAAGCAATAGCAGCTCCAGCTATACTCTCCCTGGGCTGCTACTCTGACATGGAGGTTTGGGCATGGTAGTGTTGTTCTTTGTACAGGAACAATGGAGCACTTCACAAGTCCAGAACACCCTCACATACAAGTACAGTGAAGGCCATACTACATCAGATTATTAAGAGACACGTTGTTTCAATATAGAAGCATCCCTGGCTCCTCTAGGTCAGCAGCTTCAACAACAGACTTGCTATCCTTCAAGTAAACACTTGCTAAACCCTGCCAGTTTCCACTCCTACAATGGCAGAGAACAACTCGGACACATAAAATACTCATGCCTGTGTCAGAAGCATGCACAAACAGTGCATCAGAAGGAAACATGGTGGTTGCCATACTTTATACAGCACAAGATAAAATTCCCAGAGGATCTGTCAGACACATCTGAAACTCCTTAGCTGCAGACTCCCTCTTCTCAGTGTCCTTTAAGCAGCACTACAACTGCTGCCTAGAAATCTGTCCCAGAGGAAGCAGTACAGTACTTCCACAGAGATTTCTAAGCCCTTTTTTTCATTCTGGAATGGCTAGTGTTTCCTCTATGTGACTCCAGTCAGGGAGGAATAAATACCTCTTCTGCCCATTGCGATACAGGAACCTTTTCCCAGCCCCACCAAAGAAACAAGTCCATCCTACCTTACGGCAGTTCACACTGCACTGACTGCACAACCAGGAGTGTCAGTTGTGGACTCAAGAATAAGTGACTTTTTAGGAGGTGCCCAGAACCTGCATAGCAATACTGACAGGCTGTCTCCGGGAAAGACAAATTGAAGAAGATCTATTACATCTTAAAGTGATTAAACCCTTTATAACACCTGTTTGATTCCTTGCTCAGCTCCTGCCCTAGGGCCAAAATACAATCCACTCCATTCCAAACAGCATTATTTTTGTCTGCAGACATAAGGAGGGCTGCTTATAGTGTGAAGTACGTTTCAGGTAAGTAAATGTCTTAAAGTGGTCCTGAGTGAAAAGACCTTTAAATCAACCTGTTTAGCATAAGGCACCTACTGGATGACATGAAGTATTAAAGCACTGGCTGTCTGATAGAGGCTCAACCAGGCAATAACTGGGAATGTTACTTTGATAATCCATTTATGGAATGCTCTCATTTTCCAGCCCATGAATACTGTCCCTCTCTTGATTTCATGGTCTGGTTAGTAAAGCTAGGCAACTCTATTCATTTTGGACACAAATAATACCTTCATATCTGCTGGCAGATGTTGTACAGAAGGCTACTCAATTCACAGCATCAAGCTTTTCATACATATTCCATTCTTTGTAGCATATTGTTGGAATTATGTCATTCCCATATTGTACCAGTTCTTCCCTGTGTCTTCATACCCTATTTAAATTACACCTTTGGTCTTGCATCATATTCCTGGGGCCATTAAGCACCTGAACTGTAAACATTCTTATTCTCTACCACAAGAGATCAGAGAGAAAATTGTACAAGGCAGGTCAGAGTGGCCCCCTTTAACAAGAAATGAAAGTCTAGACTTTGTGTGCAGCTCCAAAACTTGTGCTTCTGAGCTGCCATAATGACATATTACATGCCATTAATCTGCAATTAAACACTGACAGAGACTGTCAATCTAATAGCCTATCCATTCAGCAGAACTAAATGTACCATTTCTGTCTCCAACACTGTTCCTTATGAATAAAACTCTTCCAAATAAAGTTAAATGTGGGATTTAATGGAGTAGGGAAGAGTCCAAATTCTGAATTAACAAGGAGCAAGATTAGAGCATTTATAGCCTCACCACATCTGTGAGTGTAAAGCCTGAGAAAACAAAATGACTATGCAGGAGCATGTGCAAGCACAGAAATCATCTGCTAAAATCTACAGCAAACTTCTAGTTGGTTCTCGCAAATCCCCCTGGTACAACCAACTTCTTGCTATCTGTACGTGCTTACTTCATCTGAGAGACAGTCATCCTCAGTCCTATCCTGTCTGAAGTGCTCCCTGATATCTATTACACCTGCCTCCAAAGCACACCACATTCCCTGATGGTTCATCTTAGCTTGGTAGAACATATCAAGTTCAACACTCTATCACACATGCATAGCTGAGATTCAACAATGTTTGAGCACCACTGGAGGCCTTAGATGAGGCACAAGCTAGAGAAAAGCTCAATCCAGAGGATGGAACTTAGGCTGAGACTTCCTGTCTCCCCTGTTGAGACTGCAGAAAGACATTTCTTTTACACTCTGTAGTGCCACTGAAGTTATCATCTAGTGGTTGCTGCCATCATTCTGCTGGTGGAAGCATTTGTGCAAGCACTGCTGGGTCTATCCATCAGGACAGATCAAACAAAAAGCTGCAAATTGTTTACAATAAACTGATAGATTCAGCTTCCTGCAGACTGCTCTGCTGTCAGATCTCTGTGGGATTGTTACTGGCTCTGAAAAGCAATGATGGGTAGTGACATCCTAGCTGACACAGCTGGAGCCAGAAGGGGACATCTGGTAGGAGCTGGAAGCCTCATACCATGAAAACATGTCTGCTTGGGGGAAGAGAAGTAGGTTCCCAAGTGCTGTTCTGAGCAGAAATTTTATCAACCAAGAGCACACAACTGCTGTCTTAAATAACACCAGGAGGCTGCAAGCTCTCCTGGGCTGTGGGGCTGCTCCAGGGCTGAACTCAGACACAGCATCCAAACTAGATCTCTGTGTCCCCTGCAGCCAGTGGAGACAGACTTCATCTGAGCATGACTTATCCACCCTAAAATAGGCACCCGAAATAGCTGGACTGAAGCACTTTCTCACATAGATGCTTTAATTTTATACAGCTAGAGACAGATGAGATGAATGCCACTTCGATGAACTGAGTCTTCCCATGATGAGATTCAGCACTTGGGGCTGCAGCAAAGTATGTACATCCACTGAGTGACTTTAGGTTTCCTTTCCAAACATGTTACAACACTCAGTTCCATTTCAGTGCTACTTGACAATTTATACCACAGTACCACAGTATTAGCAAGGTTGGAAGAGACCTTGGAGATCATCTAGTCCAACCTATAACCCAACACCAACCCACTGTCTAAACCATGGCACTAATTGCCTCATCCAGCCTACTCTTAAACACCTCCAGGGATGGTGACTCCACCACCTCCCTGGGCAGTCCATTCCAATGAGCGATCACTCTCTCTGTGAAAAACCTCTTCCTAACATTCAGTCTAAACCTCCCCAGGCGTAGCTTAAGGCCATGTCCTCTCGTTCTGGTGTTGTCAGCCTGAGAGAAGAGATTCACACCCATCTGGCTGCAACCTCCCCGCAGGTAGCTGTAAACAGCAATGAGGTCACCTCTGAGCCTCCTCTTCTCCAGGCTGAACAACCCCAGTTTCCATAAACGCTCTCCATAGGGCTTGTCCTCCAGTCCCTTCACTATCGTTGTTGCCCTTCTCTGGACCCTCTCAAGCAGCTCAACACCCTTATAACTGTTTATATTTTGAAAGTATTAAAGAATTTTAAAATTCCAAACCAAATAATCACAAACACACAAATGACCTCTGTGTTGTTTATAATGTGCCACTCCCGCACAGCAGCTACTGAAAGCTTTATTTTTGTTCTTTCATTCTTTTATTCTTTCTTTTTCATTCTTTCTTTTTCTTTCTTTTTCGCACAGCAGCTACTTCAGAAGAGCATGGGAACACCTAACCATTGGACATGCTGGATTTGAAACTGGCTCCTGCCCTTCCTGATCCCAAACGACTGGTAACTCTGGGCTCTCATGCCCAGGTGAGAACCCAGTAGTGACTCTTTCTTGTGACAGGACTGTTACTTTGCCAATAATAGGCTACAGGCAAAATTGACTCCATCTTTCAAGTTTGCTAAGTACACCTGATTAGCTGAACAGCTATGTTTTTTCTCTCTTTTAATCAGTTACAAATCTTAGTTATCATTTTTTGGGAGTCTTTTTTATCCTCAGTATTTGCAGAACAAATATATATGCTAAGTGTTTAGGGTTTACAAAAGCACCTGCAATACTTGGCAAGTGAATTTTGATACAGTTGGGGTCCTTGTAACTGTCTGCTCACTTCAAGTGCCATGGTCAGAGCTCAATATCTACCAAACTCCCAACAGCTAAGGAACAACCCGTCATATGATGCTGCCAAACTTGGGCATCTAAGCCTACACCATAATGATGGTAAATTTGTAAGCTATTCAAGAGTCTGAGTCTGGGAGCTAATGTTCAGGGGGTGTCATGACATGCAGATCTGGATATCTTCACATGAGGGGAGACTGCCTGCAGCACTAGACACCGACCTGTAAGGAAAGGCTTGATAGAGAATGAGCTGGTGTTGCCAAGTGCATAAGGTCCATAGCTGCACAGAGCCGGGTGCTCTACCTTACACCACAGCTAGCCAAGGCTTGATGTCTGGTCAGAAGTCCTCTCACTTGGAAGCTCCCTTATCCATCTGCACAGTGTGAAGGGATGCTCCATTCCGCTTCAAACATGCCACCAGCTGTACTGACTGCACAGCACAGGGTGTGTGACTGCCAACACACTCACCACAGCAGTTTCTGCTCCCCAGGAACACAGCATTAAAATGTCACCTACATTCTTGACCAGACACTTCCGGAGTAAATTGACAAAGCACACACAGATCTCCACTTTTTGTTACAAAAGGAAAGTTACAGGTGTTGAAACAAAAGACCTTGATGACCTCTTCTGCAACAGGACACAGCAGTACAGCTTCTGACATCACACTCCAGCAGAAGTCAAAAATGAAGCATTGGGCACAGGAACTGCTAAATTAGGATCTTTCATTCAAATTAGCCTAGGTGATCATAACACTTTATCTTGGAAATCTATTAAGCCTGCTTGTATTTATTAGATGCTAGTCTACTTCTACTAAGAGAAGTCTGTGCTGCCAAATAAATCAGTACATTATTATAAGGACAACAGAGCTGCTTAAACATACAGAAAATAAGGACCCAGTCTACAATGGCCCTGATTTATAGCCTACAAACAAAATCAGAAGTCACCCAATTCCCAGTACAATGCCATACTGTAAGCATTAGCAACATGGACACAGTCAGCTAAATAAACGTATTTTTAGAATTACCACTCTGTGCTAATCGAGTGTATATTTGCAAAATCAATATAATTCACCGGGAAAAAAAAGGTGTATTTGGATGCAGATTATGTACATGGCTACTTTCTCCTGACTGCAGGGCCACAGCTGGAAGGCATGGTAGGAAGTGCACAGATCATGACTCATACGATGACATAACAGCATCGCCAACCCTCACAAAGAGATCACAGCACTTAGCACCTGCAGGACATTAGAAGAGTTCTTGATGTGAACTGAGTAGCTCCTCCAGCTTTATTATTTTTAGGCCTGCTAATTCAAGCAGAATTTTGTGTAGAACCTTGAAGCAAAATATTCCCCAATTATCTGACTTAGGAATTTTTTTCTTCATGGGGGGCTGACAAAGATCTTTTCCTCCATCTTCAGATACACCTACACCAGCCACATTCAAGCTCTGTCATTTCTTTCTTGCCCTGCAACTTCTGCACTGTTCTCAGTCTTCCTCCAGCATAATTTTTTATTCCACATACTAAAGGGCCCCAAAATACCACACAAGAAAAAGTGCAAAGGCTAGAGAGGAAAAACTCAAGATCATAAAGAAGGTGGATGGTGATTACTTCAGCTGTGAAGAAGGAACAACTGAGCAGTCACTGTCTCAGCACACAGGGAAGTCTGTGATGGTGAATGCATTTTAATGTGCACTCACAACCACATTATTGACCCCCTTCTGCAAACACAGCACAAAAGTCAAAAGAGAAATTAAATTCAAGGCATATTCTTTTAAGAACATCATTATTTTGTTTGATTTGATCTCAAGATCAGCAATGTTGTATGGAACCCTGTCTCCAGGTCACCAAAGAGAGCTTCTACCCTCCTTCACATCAAAGACAGCATCTTACCAAAATAGCTGGTTGAGAGATGCATCCCTTCTGATTGCAACTAAGCCAACAAGCTCCTCTCTCCTATTTGCAAGTGCAAAAGACTACGAGTCTCCTATTAACATCCAGCATAAGCCCCCTGCATGTCTGCATATACATGGTAGAATACCACACATAAAATTCAGCAGGTACAGACATTGTCAGGGTACTTCACATTAGCAGCGAGAAGGGGAAGAAGGCAAAAGGGTCAGGTTGCTTTCATTAAAAATCTTCTTAGGATGCTCAACATCCAAGAAGGTGAAGTCGTGAAGCCATCACTGAGCCTCAAGTTGCTGCAGTTTCTCATTTAAACAAGCCAGTTTAGCTGCAGCTCACAGCTGCAGTGCAGAACTGAGAGACCTGCTTAGTGTGATATTAAACCTCCTGCCTGCTGAGGTGGGTTAGCCTTGGCTAAGAGCCAAACTCCATCTCAAGCTCTCACTCATTCTGCTCTCAGAAGGATATGGAAAAATTAGTAAGAATAGGAATAAAAACCTTGTGGGTTGAGATAAAGACTGGGAGATTTCTTACCAATTACCATGACAGGGAAAGCAGACAAAACAGACATAACTTGACAAAAATTACTTATTGCCAAGTAAAACAGATGCAGACAGTGAGAAACAGAACCACACGCATTAAAATACCACCTTTCTCCCTGCTGTCTCAGGCTCAACTTCACTGCTTTTCTCAAGACTCCACCCCTCACCCCAAGACACACAGGCTTTGAGGGCTATGGTCAAAAAATCATAGAATATTTGGGATCAGAAGGGACATTTAAAGATCATCTTGTCCAATGCCTCTGCAATGAGCAGGGACACCTTCAAATAGAACAGGCTGCTCAGAGTCCTGTCCAACCTGACCCTGACTGTTTCCAGGAATGAGGCTTCCACCACCTCTCTGGGCAACTTCTTCCAGTGTCTTAGCATCTTCATCATAAAAATATTTTTCCTTGTATCTGGTCTGCACGTATCCTCTTTTAGTTTAAAACAATTACCTCATGTCCAATTGGGGTAAGGTAATCCCATAATGATAATACAGTCATACCTCGCTAAGTCGCGCTACTGCTTTCACTTTTTCAGATCCTGGGGGGGGGAGGGTTCAGCAAAAATTCCGACTCCCCACGGCGTTTCCCAGTCTGCACATGCATGCACAGTCCCCCTCTGCTGCACTGAGGGGTGACACTGGCACTCCCCTGCGAGGCAGGATGGCCATGCCCTGCAGGGCGGGGGAGGCAGCACCTCTCACTGGCTTGGGGACCGCCCAGAGTTCACTGCCTTATGAGTGTGGGAGAGGTTACATGTGGCGGAAGGTTTATAACAGTGTGTCAACAGTTTATTACAGCTGCTCACCCCAAGGCTGCGCAGGGACCCCATCCTGATGCCTCCCCATGGCTCATGGTGTGCTCCCCCGCCCACTCCCAACCCCTCTGCAGTCAGCAGAGTGGGCAGGGGCAGCCCCACAGACAGCGGAGGGGGCAGGGAGTGGCCCCACGAGCCCCGGAGGGTGCCAGCACCGCGCCACCACTGCAGCAAATGCCGGGCATTCCCTGCAGCAGCAGGCAGCAGAGAACTCTGCAGATTACCCAGGGTGTCTGCGAGCAGGGAGTGGGCAGAAGCCATTCCCTTCGCAGTCCTGACCCATCCGAGGGTGCAAGGCAGTGCTGGCAATGCTCTCCAGGGCTCCATGGCTTGGGGGGGCGGAGCAATGTGCTTGGTTTATTTGCATATTCATGACACACCTATCCTCATGGATCACGGGATTAACAGCAGGCAGGGAGACCCTAACCCCCACAAATTTTGAGGTATTACTACAGTAGGAAAAAAAAATGCTCTTGTAATCCTAACAGGCCTTACTAAACAGAATGTCCTCATCTTCTTTATAAGTCGCTTTTAAGTATTGAAAGGTTATAATAACGTCTCCCCAGAGCCTCCTCCAGACTGAACAACCCAAGCTCCCTCAATCTGTCCTCATAGGAGAGGTGCCCTCAGATCATTTTTGTGGCCCTTCTCTGGACCCACTCTAACAGGTCTCTATACTGAAGACCCTGGTTCTGGATGCAGGACTCCAGGTGGGGTCTCACCAGAGTGGAGAAGAGGGGCAAAACCATCTCACTCATCCCGCTGGTCATACTGCTTTTGATGCAGCCCAAGACATGGCTGTCCTTCTGGGCTGCAAGTGCACATTGCTGGTTCATATTCAGTTTTTCATTTGCCAGTAATACCCCAAATCCTTCTCAGTAGACCTGCCATCAAGCCTTTCATCCCCCACAGACGGTATTGACACCAGGGGCTGCCCCAGTCTTGCACTTCATGTGAACTCCAAACGGTTCATGTAGGCCTAATCCTTGAGCTCATACAGGTACCTCTGAATTGAATCCCACACTTCATATGTGTCATCTGTGAATTTGCTGAGACTCCACTGTCTGTGTCATTGATGGAGATATAACATAAGAATATAACACCTCCTCTCTGCTGCTCCTTCATTTTCACATATTTTCTCTGCTCTAGCACTGGCTGTCCTCTGCCAGCAGTTTCTTTGGGAACATCCATCTGCTCCTGTGTGGGTCTTCCACAGGCCGCAAATAATACCTGTCCATCATGGAGCACCTTCCCTTGCTGCTTCCTCCCTAATCTTGGTGCTCCCCTCTGTTCTTTCTCACTCTCCTTTTCCCCCTCTGCCTGCATGCCATTTTTTGCCCTTTCTTAAATATATCTTAAAGGAGCCATTCCATCTGATGCGCTGACTTTGGCATTCACAGAGAGAGTAATTGCATATTGGAATGGGCTGCCCAGGGAGGTGGTGGAGTCACCATCCCTGGAGGTGTTTAAGAGAAGACTGGACGAGGAGCTTAGTGACATGGTCTAGCTGGGGGGTGTAGGGCTGGATGACCCTGGACCCCTTCCGGCTCGGAGTGGCCTGCTAGACTGTGAGGGATCTAGGTTGGTGTTATGCTCTGGGATGTGCTCTCGGTCTCTGTACGGGTGTTAGGTGGTGAGTTGGACTAGATGATCCTTGTGGGTCCCTTCCAACTCATAATATTCTGTGATTCTGTGAACTGCACCCCTCTACATCTCTGGAGAGTAAATTTGAAAATCTGAAATAAAGCAACATAACATAGACAATCAAAGGCTATTCTAAAAGATTTCAAAACCATAAGAATATTTTCCTTTAAAAAAAAAAATCCATACTTTGTGATTTTCAGAGGTCAAGCAAACTAGTTTTGCCACTGTCCATAATCAGAATGTGGTAAATATACAGTGGTGACTGCCAATCATGTTTTAAAATAAACAAAAATAAATTAGAACCATATTTTTCATTTCAGGAACACAACCTGCCAGAGGACCACAGCTGTTCCATTGGCCCAGACCAGATAACTGAAGCACATGGTCCCTGGGACACACACCATTGTCACAAAACATTGTGACTAACCAAGGACCCAGCAACACAAAGAGAAACAAAGAGCAGCAACCGAAACTTGCTAATAAAAAAAAATTTAAAAGCATAAAAATGCTGAACACTGACCACACTGTTAAAAACTGCCAGAAAATAATTATCTCTCAAAATTATTTTTTAAACGTTTTTAATTAAGTTCTCATGTGAAAAATGCTCATACGCATCACCCAGTCCTTCTCCCCATGGGAAGACTGTTAACAGCAAAAGCTGCAAGAGTTGCAGAGAGACAGTCTATAGGAAAAAAACACCAGCCAGTGCTGAGGCTTTCACTCCGCTCCCAAAAGGGCATTCACCCCAGAAACCCCACTTCTCTCCTAACACCAAGGCTGCAGCTGCTCCAAACAAGGACAAGACCTCACTGCATTCCAAAGAAGCAGCATCTTTTCAAACACACTCCATTCTTGCTTCTTAAATCCCCTATAATCTCCATTCATGCTCAAAGGTCCCAGGCTATATAGGTGAGACCTGCAGAGGCCGTCCAAAGCTCACGCAGCATGAACTAATGACAGAGCCACCATTAATGGAAGGCCTATCCAGGGCAAGAGCCCAACACCAGTGAATTTGTACTTTGCATGCTCTCCCACTGTCAGATATCAGGAGTGTAATAAAAATTATATATGAAGGATACTGTATTTAAATGCCTTTTCCTTTGTCTGCTCTTTGTCGTCCTTTCCTCAGCACACAGAGTAATTCATCAGAGGGCAATCCTGGGAGGTTTTGATGCGAACACTTCACTTTACAGCAAAATCTCAGCAGTTTTGGCAAGTACTTGTATGTGTGGGCAAGCAGACCGTGTCAAGAATACCTTAATCCTTGACTCAGCAAAGGATGGTGGGGAACACTTAGCACCTCCCTGCAGAGAAGCTGAGCAATGAGGCTCGAGGGTTAGAGTAGGACTTGGGTAGCTGTGCATCAAAAATCCTGTCTGGCTAAGGGCAACACACTCCATCTCCCTTGTGTCTTAACTGCCCATCGATAAGATGGAGACACTGATCTCTTCCCCTGCACTAGGCTGATGGGGCAGCACATTGGAGGCTGGACAGTACTTACACCAGAGTTAGAGGGGCCACGTTAGCGCTAAGGAGAGACAAATTCAGCAAACCCTTGGAGGAGGGGAAGAAAGGACCTAAAACGATTAAAGACCACAGTTTGACTAAAAGCCAAAGGGAACCACACTCTTAAATCATTTAAGCACTTCTGAAAACCACTCCTTGATTCAAAGGTTAAAGTATCATTTGTCTCATACTTTAAAGAATAAAGACTACCAAAGAGCAATGGACCTGATACGCTCCAGTGCTGCCTAGACATCTGCTGAATACGTACTTTTTGTGCAAGGATAACAATTTGGTGAACAAGCAAATGCCATCAGCACAAAAGGATGATGCAGTCACAACCAAGAAATATTCAAGGAATCCTATCTATCCCTCTTTTTCTCAGCACAATTCTAAGAACTTACTGTAAAATGTTAAATATACTGAGCTCAGAGATATTCAGTCAATAAACACAACCTAAGATCAAAATCTCGTGAAATAAATAAAAACTATTACCCTGTTTACACTTGGCAGCGCAGGCCTATAACTCTGTGATGTTCAATTAACCAAGAGCTTTGAATAGGCATTAGCACCTTAAATAATCTCTGGCATAGCACACAGAGTGCTATTATTAATTTTCTTACTATGGTGCAAGCTTCCAAAAGAAATAAAACAAACCAAAAATAAACAAACAAACAAAACTGCCCAACTATAAACTTGATTTTCTGTGCAGCAATTTTTTGATTAAAGTCAACAGCACAAAAATGTCTCTACACAGTAGATCCTACCCATGACACCAGAAAAATAATCCAAAATATCTCACCTGTATTCAGCAAACCAAAGGAACCGGGTAACAAATTACAAACTGCCTTTGAATTATCTAACCAGCATGAGCTGTCGCAATGATTCTGGAGTAACACTGAAATCCCTGCTCTTTAGAGTGTGTTCTAGGTTCACTGGCATTCACAGGAGACATAAGGGTTTTACAGCTCTTTTCATTAGTGGATGTTTGGAGTCCAGGTTTTTTCCTTCAACAGAAATTATCTGCAAAATACAGCCTTTTTAGCTCAAACCAGAGGAGAGGCTCTTACTAAGAGTAAACTCAAGCTCTGGTGGCAGCCATGTGGACAGTCATGAACAGCTGCAGCTCCTCAGAGCTGCTTCCTAACCCTGAAATCCCAAGACTTCTGTTTAAATGTAATCATGGAGAAGATGCATGCTTACACAGCCTTCAAGAGGAAGAAGGGCCAGGACAGAACTAAACTAGATTATATTATGAAGATTGGGCATATCAAGAGTGGTTCCTCCCTGTAGCATCTCAAGCTGCAGATGGAGGTAGAGACGGTAAAAACACAGCACGAATATCTTCCTTTGACAGTTTTTGTGTGACCCTTAGTAGATCTCAGCAGACATCTCTTCCATCTGCTCTAGTGTCAATGTACCTTTTCTGTCTCCAAGACAGCCAGGCAGGGACAAAAGCAGAAGTCAAAACATCTGTCAGCCTATACTACCTACAGAAAAGAGTGGCTTTTTGCTTGAGAGACCACAGCACCACAAAAGCACTGGCAGGAGGCCTAGATCTGCCAGGCTCTCTAGCTGGCTGCATGAGAGGGACAGATCTGACAAGGGCAAATATTTCCAGGACACAAGCTGCAAGCACACAAATGGGCTTAGGGACAAAAACTAGTCACCCAGGAATTGCACTGAGCAATAGCGGGACAACTCTAAAAGGGAAAGATGAAGCTGCAGTAAGATGAAAGGGAGCAGGAGGGCTGGAGCTATGCAGAACAAGACTGGCAGCATATCTGGGATTTAAAATTAGCCTTGCGCTGATCTAACAAGCCTTGACTGCATTTCAGATCTCACATAAACACCCTGATGCTCTTGGCCAAGGACAACCTCTGTTGAGGGCATGTAAATCAGACAGCAGCACTGCCCCCCCTTCTCCTGCCTGTCACCCCACAGCCATCAGTTCTGTCACATGGCCCAGCACACATCAGCTTCTGCAAAAGCAAGAGTGACCAGGAATGAAGCTGGGGAGGAGAGGGTTGGCCAAGTGTCTGCCTCATAGTCCTTTCTCCAGGGTACGTTCTCAGTCCTGAACAGTAGGAAAACCCCCTACATGCCCTTCTCCCTTCCTCTGCCAGCCAAGATCACAAATCAACCTTGTCTGAGTGGCACAAGAACCCACCCAGGCTGCAGTGCATTCATCTGAGTCCATGTCAGCTGTTGCACTGCTGGGAAACAATAAAAAGAATAAAAGTACTGTTCTACATATGCAAGAAATAAAACATTGAGACAGAGATTTTCAGGCAGCAATGCATCCCCTTCCCTCCCTTCTTCTTTCTCTTAGCCCTATTCTTGTTGTACTTTCATGTGCCTATCACTGCAAACAAAAGATATATGCCAAGCTAATGAAAAGTCTGAGTTGTCGTGTGTGTGTTTATAAATGAGTTAGCATGGCCCCTGTGTTCAGGGAGTAACTGCAGGAAACAGATTTGCAGACCTGTCAAGAGTAATTTGTTTCAGAAGGAATAAAAGATGGATGACTTATTTTCCCCTTCAAGCAAGAAAGAAATTAAAATAAAAAAAGACTGAGAAAGTAAAATGTATTAATAACTAAAAGGTAAGAAGAAGCTTCTGATGGGTGCCTTCCTTCCTATCATTATTAGTGTGACGGATGTGCTGGGAGCCCCCAGCTACTTGTAGAACCTGGTGCTGTACCACAGAGGGTTCAGTGAGGTCCCCTCCTGGCAGTAAGACAGGAATAAAGGAGAGAAAAGAAACATTAATGGGAATAGAGAGATCTGCCCACGGTGGCACAACAGATCTGCAGCAGTCAGAAATCCTAGCCACAGGAAAACCAGATTTCCTACATTTATCTCAATGCTGCAGCTATTAGATGCTCTGCTTTCCTGCACAGCTGCCTGATCTCCTCTTCACAAAGGCTGTCAGAGCTCCTGTTAACACTGCAGAAACTGAAAGAGCAAATATCCAAGCTGTCGTGAAGGTCAGGGATGCACTCTACATCATTATCAGGCCCAGGTATGTTCCACAATTTACCTGTAAAACTAAATAACTTGTCAGACTCAACTATCATTTACAAGAGTGTTATACTCTCTTCCTCAGTGCTCACTGCCCAGCAAGCATTTGAAGAAGAGACAGTTCCATAGAACCATAGAATCATTTAGGTTAGAAAAGATCTTTAAGTTCATTGAGTCCAACCATAAACCTAGTGCTTCCATGGCCATCATCAAATCATATTCTTAAATGTTGCATCTACACATTTTTAATACCCCTAGGGATGGTGACTCAACCACTTCCTGAGCAGCCTGTTCCAATACCTGATCACTCTTTCAGTAAATGATTTTTTCCTAATATGCAATCTAAACCTCCCCTTATGCAATTCGAGACTATTTACTCTTCTATTGCTTGTTCTCTGGGAGAAGACACCAAAACCCACCAGGCTACAACCTCCTTCCAGGTAGTTAAGGGGAATGGAATGGTAAGGTCCTCCCTGAGCCTACTCTTTTCCAGGCTACACAGCTCCTGCAGCCCCTCCTCATAAGACATGTGCTCCAGACCCTTCCCCAGCACCACTGCCCTTCTCTGGACTTGCTCCAGTACTTCAGTTCTGGGCCTCTCACCACAAGAAAGACACTGAACACAGGATTTGAGGTTCGGTCTCATCAGGCCCACGTACAGGGGGCATGATTTCTTCTCTAGTTCTGCTAGTCACACTATTTCTGATTGTAGCCACGATGCCATTGGCCTTCTTGGCCACCTGGGCACACTGCTGGCTCATGTTCAGCTGTCTGTTGACCAGCACCCCCAGGGCTTTTTCCACAGGGTGGATTTCCAGCCACTCTGCCCCAAGCCTGTAGCATTCCACAGGGTTGTTGTGACCTGAGTGCAGGACCTGGCACAGAACCTTGTTTAAACTCATACCACTGGCCTCAGCCCATCGATCCAGCCTGTCCAGATCTCTCTGCAAAGCCTTCCTACCCTCCAGCAGATGAACACTCTCACCCAACTTGGGGTCACCTGCAAATTTACCGAAGGTGCACTTGACACCCTCATCCAGATCATTGATAAAGATGCTGAACAGGACAAGCCCCAGTACTGAGTCCCGGGGAACACTACTAGGGACCTGCCAACAGCTGGATTTAACTCCTTTACCACCACTCTCTGGGCCTGGTCATCCAGCCAGTTTTTTACCCAGTTAATATTCGACAAATCCATAGCTGCTCTAAAGAGGCAGTGAGCATACTCTGATCCCATTGGAAAGCACTGTAATTTTCCAGTGCATCCTCTGCCATTTCAAGGCTAAAAGATTCTATCATCACTCCTAAGTCCAAAGCTCCTGTTCTGCACTCTCTGCATGTGGTCAGATCACACATGTCAGGCTAAGGAATGAGCTGTCACTATACCAGCTACTCTTTGGCTTAGACAGAAACACTTCTGACTTCGGCTCCAAGGGCTCAGGTCAGCATCTGCTCCACCAGAAAGCAGCGACACCCAGGAAGATGAAGGTCTGATATACACTCATGAAATCAAGTCAGACATACTAATGAACTCGCACATTGTGACTTCTTGTTCTTCTTTAGTGGGTAGGCTGAATGCAGATACTTGCAAGCCTCTAGCTAATACACAGGTATTCAAAGATACACACATAGCACAAGCAATGCAGACTTGCTCCTTTTGATCCAGAGTTCCAGGTTTCATTCCCCAGGGATGCCACTACTCAGACTTGTGTCCTTTCTTAGGGAGAAGCAGGACTTAAAAAAATCACATCTGACCATATTTAATGAAGATCAGCTACTTAGCAGGGCTGGGCAAAGAAGTAGTCAACTGAAAGGTGATTTCTGTTCTGAGTTAATTTCATGAGGGGAAAGGATTCTTTTTCAGTGCCTTGAAACATTAGGTTTGAATTCTCGTTGGCTCTCTAATAGATTACAGTAGAACACAGTATTTGTCAGACCCAGGCTTAAAGCAGGCAAGAGCTAGAGCAGCCCCAGCACAAAATTTTAAATCAGACAGTCCTGATCTGGAGAAGTGCCTGTTTCCCACATCCTGGGTTACTCGGGCAGTGCTTCTCTCGTAACACTTATTAAAATCATCTGAAATTACATCCCAATACACTGGAGATGATCAGGGATCACACTCAGTATTGATCCATGGATAAGCAGATCTGTGTACTGCCATTTTAAGCCTCTGATCTTTAACCCAAATAACCAGTAGATAGATCCCCCTGCCTCCTTGTAAGTCATCATTGACGCTGGCAGCTGTTTTCTGAGACGCAGGCGAAAAGTCAGGATTAATCAGAATAGTAAACTGTATGTCCACCACATGTGAAGAGCCAAGAAAATAAATCCTGTTGCAGGAAACCCCCTTGGATTTTTTTCAACGCCCTGACTGAATGCTGGGGAGCCATTCAGCAGCTTTCTGTTACCTGCTGGGGTTTTCAACAGGTTGCAAGAAAGTGCCTTATAAAAGCCTCCAGGCCTAGCTTAAATGAGGAATGCACCATAAGCATTTTGGGAGTGGGCAGACATGCCTACTGTCTCAGATAAAAGCTTTGCTCTTTGGATACCTCAAGAGTTTCGATACCTTTATCAGCCTATGCCCACGAAGTCAAGTAGTACCACTTTCTCATCTCGTTCCTGGAAACCTGAGGCAATGAGAGACCATTTGAATTATTCCAGGCCACACTGAAAAAACTGAGACAATATAAAAATACTAGAGTGGTGTTCTTGCCTCACCAGCACTGTAACTGTTCTCCTGTGGCTGTTTAGCCATAGAATCATTAAGATGATCTAAGATCATTGAATCCAAGTGCTAACCCACCATCACCTCCAAGACCACATGCACATGTTTTCAACACTTCTATTGAGAACACACTTTTGAACACTGTCTATTAAGTAACTTCCAAAAAGGGACCCCCTGGCAGTAAAGATCTAATGTTGGTAAGAAAGAGGATCTTTTTGAAGTGCAGCAGAAGCACAGTACTTCCATCCAAGTGATAAATCTCCAATGACATTGTGCATTCTCCCAATGGGAAAGTCCTCAAAGAAGGTTTCACCCACACCTTATTTTTTCTCCTCCTTTTTCAGTCAGTTGATTGCAGACTAAGGAAAATTACTGTTCTTACTTTATTAGAGCAGTACCTGGAGGACTCATCCAAGATCACAGCACTATCCCACAGCACACAGGAAGGGCACAGTGTTAGTACATCATTAGGAGAGGAGGCAAGAGGAATGCAAGGTTCTGTGCTCTTGAGTATCCCTCCTATCCTCAGGTCCATGCTGCCTCACCAAAACCCTTTCTTCTTCTATTACATAATTCATGTACTGCTTTAAAGGCAGGGGTTATTTGTGTTTGGGATTTCCCCCCCAAGCTATCATGCACACACTTCCCCATATTTTCTGCTCTGAGATCAAACTCATCCTCTTTAGTCACCATTCTCCAATATTTCTCATGTGCCCTTCTTACCCTTTCCCCAGCCATTTCCTTATCTCCTGTCTCTTCTGCTCAACTTTGATCCTGTGCTGGTCTATGCACTCCAAATGATCTCAGAACAAAATAGTTTCATTTGTTCAACTACATTAGCAAAGGCAGAACCCAGTTCAATAGTTTCAGTGTGGTTAATTTCTGTCTGTATGCTTGACTTTCTGTTTCTACCTTTGTCAGCATCTTACTGATTCTGGGTAAGCACCTGAACTTCTCTTTCTTGGTTTCACCTGTATAACCAAGGTGACTGCACCTCTGTCACAGAACTGCCATAGATTTAAATAATCTGAGTTCACAGTGCTCTTTTAAGTTGTTCAGACCAAGGGTGCTGGAAAGCAGACAGTACTACAGTTACAGGAGACATGTTTTTGCATGACCATAAGCTGAAGAGCAATCAATCATCAAGGGAAATGGTGCACTCTGGACACTCCTATTCCTTAACATCTTCCACATGGAACATATTCTTGTTCACATTTCATTTCTATTCTGTGCTTTCCCTCTGTTGCAAGCATCTAGGTTCAGCCTTTCTGATTAGAGCAAAGAAAGTCCTCACTTCACAGTGACCTACTATCCCAGACAGCCTTTATCAGGAATCCAATCATCCAAGGGAACGCTGGAAAGCACTGCTTGTGCCACTGCTATCATGGAAATTACCAACAATCTCCAACAGCCACAGGGAAGACAGCCACACAAAAAAATAAATTATGGTTTCCACTGTACACATTAAAAAGAACATTCCTGAAAATCCTTATGTCTGAGCCAAATTGTTATGCCTGCAGGAAGACTACCCAGAAATTTCAAGTTACTGATATGTATAATTTCCCGCATTCCAGTTTCGATATTGCAGTGATTCCTACAAGGTTGTTTCTTTCACACACGCTCACATTCACAAACCAAGACACAAACCAGGCGTGCCCACTGGTCTCCGTACCTCGACCCTCTGAAAACTCAAGATCAGTTTCCACTAACGTAGTAGAAGTCCACATGCACATCCCAAACATATTTCCTCGGGAAAGGGCATTTGAAGGAAGAACAGCTGTAAAAACCCACCAGGGTCATATGACATTCCACATGTTTGTCAGCGTCGTGGCTCTTGAATTTAAAGAAAAAACATATTGTAGGGTTCTTCTTAGCTGCCTTCTTTCGGCAAACTTTACCTGAGCTAGTTTCTCTGCCTTTTGCCTTTCCTGGTGTTTGTAACAGCAGATGATGATGAGCTGAACTCTCTCTTTGGCGCAGGTAAGGCTTCATTTCTGTGTCAGTTAAGGTCACTTGCATCTGCTCAGTCTTGTATCTCAAGGGCTTCAATTAATCATTGCCAGCTCAGACAGAGACTAGGATCATCTATTTGCAATGGCTCAGAGTCTGGTTCAGAATCTCAATGCAGGCAAACACTTGCCAAGCTTTCCCTGGGTGCACATGCAGAGCGGACAAGAGAGATACCCACGCTCACACACATTCGTGGTCACTGCCTATGCACGTCCATCAAGGCCAATGTTTTTCCTCCCAGTCTTCACTGAGATGAAGACTCCATTGTGGGTCCCTTCCAACTCATAATATTCTGTGTGTGTGAAACTGTAATATACGGGAAGAAGGTGGGATATTGGAGGGCTGATCATACCATTTTGCAACAGAAAATGCTCTATTGTGCCATATGCTGAGAGTACATGATGGATCTTGTGTTGCATGATTTGCTAGACTTTATGGCTAGATACAAACTGGCTACAGGGTCTTCTGCAGGCTGTCAGAAACAGTGAGCTTCAGGGTGGAAATTCTAGTGCCTAAAACACACATTTGGGCATGCAAATCCCCCTCTCTTTTTTTTTTTTTTTTTAGAAGTGGCACAGATTCATTCCTCTCTTTGGGGTAAATCCTTAAAGACTCCATCAGCCCAAACAGAAAATGCTGCTCAAAGCCATCAGATTACAACCTGTGTCCATTCTTAGCAGATTAACATCACTCCCTTCAACCAGGTTGTTCTATTCAACTCCCAGTGCTCAAGATTTCAAAACTTGTTCAGCTGTTGCAATGTGGTGCCAAGACACACAAAGCAGCAGGAGTACAGATATCAACACTGACTACTGAAGAATTAAGATTAATTTAGCTGATTACTATGGTTGGAGGGACAGAAAGAGAAAAAGGCGAGAGGAAGAAAAAGTGCAGAGAAAGGAAGACCACAGCAACCCCGATGCTTCTTTCCTCTGTTGCCTCTGTAGCATGAGAATGAGCTTTGTGAGAAACACAAGCAAATGCAATGGCTAGATAAACTGTGCTTCACCGGGGCCTCCTGGAAATTAGTTGCCAAATCCCGATCTGAACACCTAACCTATCAGAACAGGGCATTATTTTGGAATTTTTTTCTGCTGCACAAGCTCCTAAGGATTTGTGCACATTGAAAACACAAGTGATCACAAAGTAACACTGTCCAAGAAGAAATCTAATGAAGCATGACATTTGGGGTTCCTACTAAAAACTGCCATCATACCACAGTCATAGACGGAGCAAGCAAGAAAGGTGTCTCTGAGAGGCAACTTAGTAAATACCAATGCACTCATCAATCACCCCACTTCCATGGAAAGAAAAACTATACTTGAGGCAGAGGCAGGATGGTAATTCAAATGAAATAAAAAAATTCAACCTAATGCTGATAGTGAATAATGTGACCCTCTGTGAGGTACAGTAAACTCTTTGAAATGCAAAGCCATAATCTGACACATCTGCACTGACTTTCTGAAAGCAAAAAGAGAAGAAAAGATATTTGAACAATGCTTTGTCCTGTGTCACCATGAAAGGTTACTGTTGAAAAAGCCACCTGATCAAAATTAGTTCGTGCTGCCTCAATTCTCAACTGGACAGGAAGCCTGGAGTGAGAACTTTAACTCCACACCCCCCGACACTGCTGGCCCACATCCTTACCACGCCCAGCTGCTGTGCAACACACCTCACTCCTGATGATTTTTTTTTTGCCTCAAGAAGTCATCTTAACAAGGAAAAAAAAAAAAAAAGCAAAAGGACCATTACAAAAGATGGCAACAAAGGATCCTGACTACATCCTTGGCACTGAAGCACTTCCAACACTTACACTGGTTACTAATTTAAGCTTTAGTTTAGGTTTTTAGTTCAGTGCATTTTTGAAAATGTTGGCTCGAAACAGTTCCATCCCGTCTCCTACCCCGCGGGTATGCCTGCCCTCACAGTCAGGCCCACGATTCTCAGTGGGTGCCATGTCAGCTTTACACAAAGCAAGGTAATGAATAGGACCAGGGAACTAAGGCAGCTCAAAAAAAAAAAAACAAACCCCCTCAAAAAACCAACTACCTTCCCACTACCTCCTCTCTCCAAAATGTATTTTCTATCGTTAAAGGTGAGCCAGGTTGGTGCCCTGAGAAGGGCATGAGCAATTGCACAAAACAGTGGATGGAGATGCTGCTATACCTTACCAGCGCAAAGTAGCCCAGTAGTAGCTAAAATAGGTATTCCTGTCAAAAACACTCTATCACAGAATCACAGCCTTAATAAAGTAGTGTTTTACACTCATTTTGCAAAGGGTTTGATGACTAAACAAGTGGCAAGACCAGGTACAGAGACTATTTGTCCTCCTTCATCATGATGATTGATGATAATGTGAAACTTAATGGTACTTTGCGCACTCATCAAAATATTATTCCCCCCAGGGGGGTACAATGTGGCAAAGATAAACGAGGAAATGATGTCTAGCACTGTATATTTGCTCCTCAAGTCCTCTGATTTATACTGCACAGGAGGGATGCCTTGCACTGAGCTGATGTGTGGCAGTCATGCATCTGCTCAGTTATTTCAAATAGTTCAAAGACAGCTGCCTGCTTCATCAAAAGCACCAGCATGTGCACTAACAGTGTGAAAGGCCACAAATACATAAAACAAAAATGCATCAAAAATATCTGCTAAGGAGATTACACCAATTTTTGTAACAGAGTATTTTGTACACACGGGAGTCTAGGGAAAGTGTAATTATTAGGATTTAAAATTACTCGTCATGTTTTTCACAAGTGATTAGCAATTGGAAACTTCAGAGTTTATACAGAACTCTAAAGGAGTTACTCATACTAAATTCCAAAAATCTTTCCCCTATAATATTATCATTAAATGAGATTTGAATGAGAGAGAGAGATTAAGCATATGCAGACTTTTCCACTGCATGGAAAGCACTGATTAGCTGGCTCCTCCCAACACTAACCTTCCTCACCTTCCCATCCCAGCAGATATCAGGAGCTACATGAACTCGGGCATTCAGCCTACTGGCATTAATTATGTCCAAGACTACTCTCACCACAAAGAGAGGCACACTTGCAACACCTGCCTTTACACTGGAAGTCTCTCCTACACCAAGGAGCTATGTTAGTCTAACTGGTGTCAACTGCAAAACCAGCCACGAAACCACATATGGAGGTGTACAACAACTCCAGTCAAAGCTGCCAGGGAAACTTAACAAATCCTTATGTACAATAATTTTTGCATCTTGTGTAGGTTAACATTTTTTGAAGTATAATAACCATGAGAAGGAAGAACATAAAAGGAGAATAAAAAAATCTATAAGAGGTGTCTAAAGACAATGAAAACTGCAGTCTCTGTGGACTACTCAAATAGATCCAGTTCTGATTGCTCAGAAACCAGGAGGGCCCATTTATCTTGAATTAGGTTTTTATGGCATGCTCTTGCCTTGAGCAGGACTTTTGAGCTGTGACTATATGAATGGGGAAGATCTAAATTTAAAGAAGAGAGTGATTGTAAATGTATCATTTTAGTACTTTACAAACATTATTGCAAAAGGTAATGTAATTCAGAAACTGCCTCTTTTCAACTAGTACAGAAGGTAGTAGTCAGGTGAGTCCACTCCACTGAACTGGAGCTTTGGTAGGGCAAGCAGCAGAGCATCCTTCCATAAAGCACAGAGTGTCAGACATCAGCCTCCGCTTGCCGATCTACAAATTCACCCATTGATGTCCTTACTGGAGTTGTCCAGGGACGCATCAAACAAGTCAAGTGTAAGGTGTTCTCTACTGTCTGCAAAATTAGATTTCAAAAAGTAAGGCATATGAATAAGATTTGTGTTGATTTTGAGCGCCCAAGGGACTTTTTATGTATTTCAGCTATATGCCCCAAAATTGAGATTATCAGCTCTTTTTGGGCACCTCAGGCTCAGACTTTGAAAACTCCAAGCTCACATTCATATTTTCCAAATACAGTAAACACAGGGCACTTGTTAGGAGGAGACAAGACTGATTCCCAATTAGCAATTACCTCATTAGTACTGGCAATAATCCAAATCATTCCCCAAGAAATAAGTGCTCAATTTTAGAAGATATATTGTCAGCCTGAATCTGGACATAGAAAGACCAGGTGGCTATGTCCTTACTATTTCTGTTATCAAGAGCCATATTTTAAATCTGTCATACAAGACCTAAATCTTCAAAATGGTTGCAAATCCAGAATTAAAACCAGCACTTGCTCCCCTCAACTTCAGTTGAACTGATGATGATGAAACTATGCATCAGCAGCAGAAAGCATCCCTGTTAAATGTCCCATTTCATGTCAGAGGTGCAGCACATATTTTTTGTCCCTAATCCAAGGAGACAGTAGGATAATAAATTTTACTGGATATAAAGGCAAAGAACATCAAAAAGGTATCACGGAAATTACACGGAGTACAGGAATACATGGGGAGGGCCCAGATGTGTTGGTCTCTTCCGTGTGACAAAGCTCAGGCTGCTGCAGCAGACCATGCTGAGAGCCCAGTTTGCTGTCCCAGTGCCAGTCCCTGTCTTTTGTCTCCTGTTTAGTAAATGTGTTTCAGTGTTACCCATCCCACCTGAGAGACAAGGTGAGTTAATACGTCAGTCCTGCTGCTGAACCACACCAGCAGAGTGCTAGCATTTGGAGGATTGGGAAGTCTCAGCATGTGTTAACCTGTTTAATGCCCCTGCTAAAAACACTTCAAGAATAAGTACCAGGTCTCAAAAAACTGCAGTCAGCTCAGAGGGAATTTGCTGTGACCATTACTTAAAAACAGCTATTGAAGGCAACCCAAAATATGTGAAGACATCAACAGAAATGTTCCCTATCCTTTAAGATCATTCCATTTTAACAAAGCAACCCCTTGTCCTTTCAATAAAGAAGGTTGTTCTATTTCCTCTTTCTCCTCTCCCAAATAAAACATCAGAACATTACCAACTGTTACTACAGCTGGTATCAGTGAAGTTTAAATGCTTTATGCCTGGAATAGAGGAAATAAGGTCTAGATTTTTTTTTCCCATACCTTATAATTTCCCCTACCTCCTCTTCCATCTCAGCTTATGTGGACCTAAACCCAGATGAGAAAAAAAGTATCAGATTTTCTCAGATGTAAGAAAAGTCAAGTTAAATATAATTTACCAAGAAATCTCAGTATGAGAACTTAAATCAAGATTAGCATGGAGCTGGAGATGAGAATTCATACCTTCCATTCTTGGTATGGTACAATATCACAAACATTTCTCCATTTGTAATTCAGTAACAGTGCAAAAACTCAGGTAGGCAGTGGATTGTTCAGGGTTGACAGGCTTTTAGAACACAGCCCCCTTTCCTACTCCTTCCCACTCCATCCCTTGCTCTGTAAGAGTCAGGTATAATGCCCATGAACCAGAACAGAAACCAAGGACATGGAAACTACGGCTGCCATTCTCCCCAAGGAGGAATGCTTTGCCCCAAAATCTTCCACGATGACAGCACATCACAGAGTGTGCACACCAGCCCCAAAAAGGATGCCAAATTTCCCACAGCCCTTTATCCAAAAAGTCACTCCAGTCCATTTGTGTTCCATGTCCATAAACTGGCANATGGGAGGCTCGGATGGACAGAGTGTGGTGCCCATGGCTCCAGGGTTGTGGGTTCAATCCCTATGAGGGCGTTCACTCAGGAGTTGGAATTGATGATCCTTGTGGGTCCCTTCTAACTCAGGATATCCTGTGATCCTGTGATGTTTCCCTTCTGACACTGGAGCAACTGGATTTTCTTATGGCAAGTTGGGGAAAAAATCTTCCGCCCCTGTGCCTTCTGGTCCGTGTTTAAATGTCCAAGTATCCTTTATCAGTGACGAGATTCTGTGACACGGTAATGACAAAACTAGCAGGAACCAGGCAAAAAAAATTACAGTGGCTTACACCAATGGCTGAGCAACAAACAAAAAAGTAGGATCACCTAAAAAGTCTGAGAAAGAAATAAGTGACTCATCTTCTGTTCATAATTGCTTATTTATATTTATTGTTGAAGTGAGATCAAACCACCATTTTGTAGACACACACACCCCTTTAGAACCCATCTGTATACTTAAAATGCTGCTCATTGTCCATGAGTTTCTTCCCAGGAAATACTCATCTACTGGGCAGATATGTACAGATTACACCATCATCACTCCCTGCCAGGGACCCTATGTATAATGTCACACTTCATTCTTTCATATTGATTAAAGCAAATAAATATATAAATCACAGCTCCCACTCCGTTTTCTGTGATGGACCATAAATTCCTCTGTCATCAATTGATTTGTCATAAGCAACCTTGCTCTGACTTACATTTCCCAGCTAGAATAAATACAGCAGTAACAAATCTATGCCATACAGGGAATTCACTTGTTTAGGTGAGAAGCAATTTGCCGCCACCTCTACCATAAACCTCATACATCTTTAAACTTAAAAAGACTAGAAGATCTCAGCAATCAAGGGAGAACCACCACTGATTAAAGGCAGACCCTAAGTAGGCAGATGAGATCCTTACAGTTTCATTAAAAGCCACAAAGCAACATATTATTGAAAGTGTTCATTAGAATTGAATATATTTAATCATCTGGTACACAGCATGCAGAATGAATTTAGAGTGGGGTGAGTGGTGTTACACACCTCAAAACAAAAGCATTCACTATACCTAGGCTAAGGTGTCTTGCATTAAAAAGATGCAAATTGAAAGGATCATATTAAAGTGAGATGGGGAAAAGAATACATGCATTAACAGAGATCAAGACAACTATGGGAAACAATCTGTGGTGTGAAGGAACAGGACGGAGGAAAGTTGAAAATCACAATAAGCAATAAAGCATGAGGGCTTGCAAGGAGATACTCAGCCTGCAAAGATAGTGAAAAGCAAAGTAAACACCATTCATAAGAGTTTGGCAGATGCTTTGCTTCTATAGTCTCGATGACATGACAACTTCTTTGCAGATGTCAAAAGCAATAAAAGCATTGATTCCTCTACCATTCAAAATTTGTGCTGAAATATCAAAATACACTTCAGTATTACCTCTAGTTCATCTCATTCTTCTCTTCCTTCTTAAGCACCATGGACAAACAACAAATGGCTCAAAAGTGATGAGCTGGGAACGGTATTTAACCAAAGAGTCATTAAACACTGGTACAGCAAACAATGGTCCCTGAAACAAGGAGCTGTAATTATTTTCCCCCTTTGAATAAGTCACAGAAGATAAAGATGAAAGACCTACTACATTTTCAGGAAATTTATTACTACTTTTTTAGTGCACAATTTCAGGCATTGAAAATGGCTAGAGTCAGGAAGTTTTAAAGTCTGTGCTCTCAAAATCAAAGCCATTTAAAACTGCCTTTTGCACATTTAGGACTAAAATAAAAGTGCATTCCATGGGTTATTGATTTATTCCAACCAACCGCAACTTTAGAGAACACATCTCATTATAAAATGTTTGTGGATGTTCTCCTAGTTTGTGGTTCATTTACAGATTATTATAGCACTGTTATTTCATACACCAGTGCTTTGTAATAAACAAAAGTGTTGCCTCGGAGGGGCTTCAGTTTAACTGACTTTTCTTCCAGGCACATTCTGTTTGAAGATGGTAAGAAACTGCAAGAACTCCCTCAAGGACAACAGTCTTACAAGGACATCCCATCAATTTACGGAAAGACCACACATGAATTTGTGAGGTGAGGCCAAATGACAAGTTCTTCTCCCAGTATGTACACTCAAAAGGCTTGTGCATCTCATAATTTACCTATCTCTTTGAAAGCTAAAATTCACAGAGGGACTTCAAGAGCACAAATAGCTGAAACTGAAACATCTCATTTGACAGATGTCACATCACCAGCTCACATTTGACCTGAACCCTGGTACTCACTAGGATTATGGTTAGCAAGCTCTTGAGAACATTCAGTTTGAGCTTTTTCACTAATACCCACCCAATGCAGGAGAATTAGGAAGCACTGATGTTTTTTAGCTGGTAGGGATCACCACTGAGAGCTACTGCACAGATACAGTGTGCACTTCCTGCTCTAGCATGTTGGGGTGCCAACAGCAGGGCTGACACATGTCATCTGTCCTTAGCAGGGCAGGGAGGTAATGCCTGGAGAGACACCTTAGTATTAAACTGTGGTGAGAATGGGCCACGTGTCACCAAGGAAAGAGCCGCTCCAGTTGACGTGCCTCATGATCTAGACCAAGACATCTCTCTGTAAAATTAGAGCAAAAGACTCAATGACTTTTCATAAAGAGTTTTTAGAGCCTTAAGCAACATCCATTACCATAAATACGAAGTATTTGTTCTACAGCTAACATATACACTGTCCTCTCAATGCACTTCAGAACACTAAAAGCTTAAAGAGTGCATCTGGGCAAAAATTTTTACACCACTACTGGGTTTTAAAATTTTATCTCATTTAATTTCCAGTGAAATACCCATTCTCTATTTAATGTTAGTTGTGGTCTAAGTATTATTTCTGAGACAGAACAGATTAGAAAGTTTAGTGGCTCCTGTTATACAAGTTAAGTGGCTCTTACTCACACTGTGGCTGAAGGACCTGAGGTTGTTTAGTCTGAAGAAAAGGAGGCTCAGGGGAGACCTTACTGCTCTCTACAACTACCTGAAAGGAAGTCCTAGCAAGGCTGGGGTTGGTCTCTTCTCCCAGTGGACATCAGGAAGAATTTCTTCACAGAAAGGGTGATCAAGCATTTGAATGGGCTGCCCACGGAGGTGGTAGGCTCACCATCCCTCAAGGTGTTCATCAGGCAATACCATGTGGCACTTAAGTGCTGTGGTTTAGTTGACAAGGTGGTGATTGGTCAAATGTTGGACTCGATGATCTTGGAGGTCTTTCCCAACCTCAATAACTCCATGGTTCTAAAAACATTATCCATGTATAAAATAAGGGCACAAAATTCTACATTCCAAATGATCATTTGAAAATCACAGTTCATAATAGAATATAAGGCACCCTCACAGGTCTCTATAGACCTCTGTATAGGAGCCACAACAAATACTCATATACTTTATGGAACGACAGAAATCACAGCTTGCAATACTAATCTCAGACAACAAACTCCTCAAATTCCTAATCTAATATCATGATGCAATATCCATAGCCAGCTCCAGCAGCCAGCATTCAGATCAAAGTGTAAAAAACTACGGCAAACAAAATAATGAAAATTAGCTTCAAATTATGAAGTTGTAAGGTCCTTGTTCTTCAAGTTTCCCCAAAAGACTCACATGGCCATCAGTCTGGAAGGCAGCATTGGATTTTTTAGCCATTTACTAGGTTCAAAAGCCTCTCTCTCTGTATATATCCGGTTTAGTAAGACTGGATACATGCAAGCCAGCTGCATGACTGCTGTTAAGGCAACTTTCCTGTCAGAGCATACAGGAGTCATTCTGTCAGTCACACTCCCACCACCCCAGAGTGTCAGCACAGGGACTAAGGCCCCTACACATCAGGTAGCTCCAGTGACAGGTGCTTCATTTGACTCCCTGCACACCACACACTCACAAAGCCAGACAACCTATCCTTACCAGCTCAGCCCCGAGTATCCCCACAGCAGAGTCCCAAAGCCTGGTTACTTTCAGCCATTTAATCATGGTGCAGTAACACAGAAACAGCTCAAAACAGTGCCTCTAGAGAGGGACCCCCAACAAAGGAATCCTCAGCATTTTGTGCTCTCACAGCCTGCATGCCCAGATTTATGTGGTACCTCGCACACTCTTCACGCCCCTTAGCTTTGCCTCTTGGTACATTGGTTATATTTGTCTGGGGTCTTCACATTGTTGATTTAGTTTTGCAGAATCTCTGGTTGGTGTCACAAGTCCCATGCCAGTCTGCAGGCAAAGGGTCAGCACCAGCTCACAGCCCCTTGTCTGAGACTCCCACCACTTCCCCCAGCCAGGGCACAACCTGCAGCTCCCACTGCAGCTGCACACCCAGCTACCAGCATTGCGTGTGTTCCTCAGCATTCACAATGACTGTGCTTTTTATGTATACTTTTAGTATAATCTCTAGCAACAGACAGATGTATTGCATATATTAACTAACAACAACTTGTTTTTGAAGAGCAGGGACAAGTTGAAAATTTCTTAAAAATGCCTTCTCCTTATACATGTCATTTTCTCGTGAGTCCGTATCTCCATTCCTCCTCTACTCTGGTTGAATTCAAGTAGTTTAAACACAGCTCCTAGTGATGGCACATCACGTGCTAAGTGTTACACTGAGCAGCCGGAAGCAAAGATGTAAAGAGGAGAAGGAGTAGAAGGAGGAGATGCCACTAGGCTAGAAAATGAGCCAGGAGTCAGATGCCAGCCAGAGAAACAAACTGACTTCTGCTGAAGAGGGTTGGGGTTTTTTATTGAAAGATTTAATAAGCAGATTGTCTGGCTGAAAAATGAACAGGTGGTGACTCTACTTAAATTCTGTTTTGAAGCACAGCCCAGGTTCAGGAATGAATAGAAACAATTGTTGAACTGTAAAAACATAGCATCATCATTGCTATCAGTTATATCCCTCAGAATCTGTGTATCACAGAGTGAGCATACAGGCACAGTGATACAAGGAAGTCTGTTGCAGCTGACAGATTTCTATAAAGAAAATAAGGGACAATGACAGTTTATGGCCTGGTGTTGAATGTCACCAAGCTGGTCTCTATGAATTTAAATGGACCTTAAAGAATATGTCTTTCCAAAACCCTTTGTATGGAATGAAGGCCTAATGCTTTTCCTTGAACAGGAGAATGCTAAAAATCCATGGTCACGTTAGCAGTAGGGGAATCTGTATGTCAAAGTAATAATCCAGAAGTCCAAGAGTGAGATTAAAGTCTCCTGCCAAAATTCTCCACTTAGAAACTAAAACTTCAAGCAAACTGACTGGCTAGAGGGGATTTTTGTCTTATAACATCAGCCTGATCAGCTGTGAAATGAGATGCCCCACGCTTTAGTCAATACCTACATTATTCAGGTTCTCAGGAGACAGGTTGGCAAGGCTATGCATGACAGGCCAGCAGGCACTGAGCCTTTCTAACCACCAAGGGTCACTGTTGATTCACTCAGACGAGGAACCAGTGGGGAAAGTACTTTTGATTATAATACAGTGAATCCCCGCTGCATCTTTACCTCTCCATTATGACCTCACGCATTTGCGATGCGAATTTATCACAGTTTTGATTCCACCATTTG
>WEKX01008943.1:72927-121053 GCA_013390025.1 Pitta sordida | reverse complement strand
TTCTGTTTTGTGGGGTGGGTCATGGGGAGGGGCCATTTTTTGTTTGTTTTGGTTGTATTTTTTCAGTTGAGGGGCTTGGGGGGGACACAGAAGTCTGATAGGAGAGAGAAATCACAAGACAGGCTTACTAGCCATCAAAACAAAGAGAAGAGAAGAATTTTGTTAAAATAATGAGAAATTAAAAGCTTGAATTGTGTCATGTTTTCATTTGATTTACACAGACAGCAAACTCTTCAAAACAAGCAGCATCTCTCCTTCACTTCACAGCATGAAGCACCAAACTGGTACAGAACAAGACTTGTTCAATACAACACTACTTCTACACAAACAATAAAACATGTACTCCAGATATGAACCTGTGACAGGCAGAGCTAAAGACAGAAGCAGAAAAAAGAGGCTTATCAAGTCTATGAAGTATGTTATTTCTCTCAAACTCATGCTGGCTTGTACTGAAGAAATACCAGCAGGCAAAACATAGACTTATAAAAAAGTTTACATTCTTTCATTTAAAAATCCAGGTGCTTGTTTGCTGTGAAAAAAGAAAGGAAAGCTGAAGAACACTTCTACAGAGCCTTTTCCTTCTCAGCACTGCCACACTCCTTTTCAGTCCTGCTAACTTCTGCCCTAGCAAACATTGATGAAAAACTAAGCTGGATGAGGTGCTGCTACACGTTTTTCATTCTTCTGTAACTTCTCTTCTTCCTAGAGGGAACATGCCTATTGGGAGCATCACCTCGCCAGAGAGAGGAACTGGCACGCAGTACACATACATCAGTATGACCCAGACTAGCCCCATACGAGCTTGGGCCCTGGACAACACTCTGTTAAGAACAATTATTCAGAAAGCCCAAATCCACAGAACAAAACTTGCAGAAGCTGCCATCTCTTGGACTTAAATTTTGCCATGGAGTTTTTCTGAAGTGTGGTGGTAGGAATAAGTTTGTCACAGGTACTTGTTATTTTGGGGCCCAGGACATCATTTTTAGAGAAGCTCTTATTGGTGTTGAAGTCAGCTTTAAAATGTGGATTGAGTGACAACTAGTGGAGATTTTCCTAAGTGCAACGCCGTAGATTTTTCTGCACAATGTAACCTGCATCAAGATCCTGTTTCACTAAAATAAAACAGATGCAATCCAAATCTGTAGAAAAGTTTTCTAGGAAAAATGTGTATGCATATGTGAAGGCATGGGAAATGTGAACGTGTTCTCATGATTCTAAGCTGTCCAGATACACAGACTCACACAAACAGAAGAAACCGATCCCACAGGAACACAGAAGCGAATATGGTAGGAGTCAGAAGTGAGGAGAAGGCAGCATTACCTTCCTCCTGGTACATCCTTATTAAAGAGGATGTACCTTTCCTTAAAGAGTTTCACTTGACTATTAGAAGCTCTTGGCTCCTCAGATAGAGGCTGAGATTGAACTACTCTGTTTTACAGTCCATGAATTTCTCTAGTTTGTGTATGACTTTAACATTCAACAACATGATGTAGCAATGAGTTCCACAGCTCCATTCTAGGCTGCAAGAAAATATATTTGGCATTTACTTAAAATCTACTACTTATTCCACTGTCTATTTTCTAGTGCCTTATTTATGTCTTTTGGAACAATCCTTCCCTAATTTATCTTCTCTCCTTTCTCCATGATTTCATTAGCCTGCTCCTGTGACCTCTAATTTACCTCTTTTCCAGGCTGACGAGTCTAAAAATTGATGAATTCATGCACAGTAGGAAAAAAAAAAATCTTTCATTTTATTTGTCTCTTTAATTGCCTCTGAACACAGAGTTTATTCTTCCAAAGACTTATTAAGAGCAACTTTCCCAAAGAAGCATTAGTTGAGGTATGACTCATCATCACTACTCTCATGCATTTTGTGGGCGTTTTGGTACTGAGGGAAGAAGGTTATTTTCTTTTTTACAAGCAATACTTTGCATTCAGCAGTGATACATTTTAACAGTCATTTTATCACCTGGACACTCAGTATTGAGAGAACTTCTACAACACTTCACATCGCTTTTAAATCTGGCTACCCTGATTATTTTTATAACACCATCATGATTTATTAGTATCAGGCCCTAGTAAAGAACTACAGCTCTAGCACAGCCATCAAAACATTACAAAAACAACCCTCCCACGCAAAGAGCTAGAATCAAACAAGGGCAAGGAATTGCAACAAGACTTTCAGGGAAGTTTTTGGAATTTACCCTGCTCAGGTTTCCTGTCCACAACACCATGGTCCTTGTGTACTGACACTGAAGAAACAATGGCTGAGGTTGTTATAACAACTTCTGAATTTAGTAAAAGAGGGGTGAAAGTGGGGGAAGAAGGTGGGGGAGTGGAATTGTCAACTATAGATGTGTTTCAAGAATTTTCAATTAACATTATTCATTGCTTGTCACAGGAAGCTGAATCTTTAAGGTGCTTTAAAGCACAACTGAAATAACACAGAGAAAGTTGTAGATCTGTCAATTTTTATTATTATTGTAAGTTCCTCTTGAGCATAAGTGTCCTGCTTCAAAAAAAAAGTAAAAAACTAAGTTTCTGCTCTTCCTGACTGCAGAAGAAAGCCTGGCAATACTAACCCAAATGTTCATAATGCAGAAGAGAAATTAAAAACAAAATCCAATACTGTGAAATAACCTCATGATTTAAAAAAATATCTCCTACTTCTGAAGATATGACTCATCGTATGACTGCTTGTGGATTGGCCGTGTCATTACAATGGGACTAGCAAATGTGTCAATTAATTTATTAAAATTTGCAGTTTCAATTTTCATGGCTGATAGAGAGATATAAAATGCTGAACAAGAAAACAGTTTAATCTCTCTCCAGAACACTTCATGTTTTTAAATCATCTCTCTATTCAATCAACATACTGAACACAGCCAGCTCTATACATAAATGCAATAAATTAACATGGGCTACAGATAAAATTCAGATTCTGCAGAAGCTCAAATTTCTCAAGAAATAATAGACTTCCTGGCTGCTCCCTAAGATGCCTGGGAAAATTTTCAGGCGTGACTTCAAGGAGCAAACAATTCAGCACTGCTGCCCTACACAAAATCACAAAAAATGGGCACGCAGCATGTGTTCATCCATTCCAGAAGGTAATGATGTCACTACAAATTCTGAGTGGAGATGCTAAGGCTCAGGTATCACTAAGGCTATCTTCGTGATGGGGGGCAGTCACTCTGACACTGATGGGCAGATTTGTCAGCACAGGGGAATCACAAAGGCAGATTTGGAAGACAAAATGTCCCTGGATCAGGACAGAAAATTTGCAGAGCTCCAGCAAGCATCACATAACCTACATCAGGACCAAGCTAGTTTCTTTCAATATGAACAATTTCACAACCTAGACTGTTAACTAGAAGGTTATGTATATGACCGAGTGCCTGGTGTTCAAAACAGGAGAAAGGAACATGTCACTGTGTCTTGGTTCTGGCATCACTCTTTTGACCCAGCTGCTTGGCTCCTCGGGCTCATGAGGGTGCAGTCTGCTCCTGTGTACCCTCACCTAAACAAGCACCTGAATTGTGACATCAGTGAACCACCCTGATACAAATCCTGCTCCTGTAGTCTTCCTCCCAGCTGTCAGGGGAGACTGGGTTGATGATCTTTGTCTAGCTGAATGCAAACACAAAGCACCCACTCAGCTCCACGGAGGATGGTTTGCTGCGTGTCCAGTGCCACACGAGATACAAACAAGCCATAAAACACCAAAGAGTAATACAGAAAGTGATATTCACATAGCCAGGAGTAGAAACTACTGGGAAAAAACAGGCATAGAAAAAGCACATGCACAAAAGGAAGCTGCAAAAATATTAGGGGGACAAGAGGTAAAGTGGAGCACAGAGAAGACTGAGGGTAGCCATGGTCACCCACTTGTATCCTGGCCAAGAGGAACATGTAAAACCCATGGGCACACAGTGTCTCCACTGCAAAGACTTTTTCTTCAAGGCACAGCTAATGCTGCAGTGCTTATTAGCATCAGGTTGCTAAAATATAAAGTGATCATTGCACAGGTGAAAAAAAAAGGAAGGCTCCTGGGAATACCTCTCACCAAGGAACAGAATGATCCTTATCTCATCAAGTAAAATAAACAGAGCGGCACAGATTCACTGAGAGCGATAAGTAATTAGAGGTACAGTCAAAACCTATGGAAAAATCCTTGAAAAGATTCACAGTCCCATGCAGATACTCAGTCAGACCCTTAGCTGTGATGCACATATATCGATAACAGAGCTGGACATACCATTTGCCCACACTAAAAGGAAATATTTCTCAGGTTAGAACAGAATTACAGTCAGTTAAACAAAAAAGGATTAGAAGCAGATTCTAGCTCTTCTAGGGGAGCACAAGCACTGGGAGGCGAGTACAATACATGGTATCCTATAAAAAAAGACTAAAAAAAAAAGTCCGTGTGAAGCCAGACACAAGAAGCACACAGATTCAACACTGGGGAGTTTATTCAGCAGTTCTACTTTAGATAGGCACATAGAGTATAATGAGACAAAAATAAGTCCATAAAATTGTCTACCAAGGGAGGGGAAGGAAAAAAAAATTCTCCTTTAGGGAGGCTTTGGTTGCTATTAGTACTGAAACCACAGCTGGCATTATTTTTCTCATTGATGATGAAATGTGCACTCCCTCTTATGCAAAATTTAAATGTCACTGTGCTTTTTCATGAAAAGAGTGAAGAACAGAGCTTAATCAAGCATCTAGTGACCAGTAGTGGAAACACTGAAGGAATTCTTGAGCATTTAAATGTCAGGAGCACCTCAGAGTTCCTGCATATTTTGCTGAGCATCTTAGCTGGGCACACAGCTGTGGGGACATTGTTCCTGCCCCCAAGGGCTTGTCATCTAAGTACCCCGGAGATCCACCCAGCTGTGAGGGAGATGTGTAAAGGAGCCTGTCACGATGGCATCATTCTTCAGCTCAAAGTTGCTTAGGAAGGCACCCATTATTGAAAGCTGAGGAGTGCTGAGCAGAGACTGCTGCTGGAGGAATAGGAAAGCAAAGCACTCTAGGTACCACATCAGCCCTGGGAAGCAAAGCATTCACACCCTCCTCACACCCTCCGCCCCGGGCAGCAACAGGGTGATACGGGCAAAAGAAGGGGAACACGGACAGTTCTGTCATACTCAGCAGGTTCTCCCTTGAGCAACCACTTTCAGGACCATGCCTGGAGCTGGTTTTGCAGGTACTCCCTGTGCTGCAGCTGTCTCATCGTCTCCCAGCCTGCTGCTGGCACAGGAGAGTGCTAAGGGAAGATTGAGAATGAGAAAAGTTGTCAGCTGTGTTGACCTTTAACTAGGACTCCTCTTGGATGCCAGATGTGACATAGAAAAAAACACGAAGGAGGTTTTTTGAAAATGGATGACAAATTAACACTCAAGGCTTGACAGAGCAGATGGGGGGTGATGTCTCAGTACTGCATTGGACAAGATACACAAGGCAGGGGTAGGCTATGAAGAACTGACAACAAAAATGAGTGTTTTGTATTTGGGTAGTGGAAAAGGAATCCCTGTGAGGTGACGGAAAAAATGTTCAAAGTAATAAGGCAGAAACACAGTATTTGTAACCACATTCTTGGAACAGGGGAAAAACATACAGCTCTGACAATGAACTGTCTCAGGAGCAACACAGACCAGAATGAGCTGCACAACTAGACATTTTGCAGATCACTGTTGTAGAACTGTGCCCTGGCGCCTTAGCTCTGGAAATCCTGGGAGGATTGCATTTTAAGTACTGTCTGAGCTTGCAGTCAGCCAGCCACAATGGACCAGAAGGGCACAGCTGCCTTCCAGGCAACCAGTGACAGCATTTAAGTTCTCTGTTGTCCCTCCCAGGGACAGAAAAGAAACCAACCTACTTTCATTTAATTTGCAACAATGGAGCAAGGTCCTCAAAGCTCATGTTCTGGCACTATTCCCCCATGCTCCCCATTTGTTTCTCAAGCTGCCCAGGGCTGCACAGGGCAAGGCTTAGGAATTAGTCCATCTGACTCTAAACTAATGTGGCCTTTGTCAGGATAAGACACAGCTCAAGAAGTCTAAGAATGGAAGACAAAAAGTACCATCTTTCCTGCTGTTCATAGCAAGATGGCTACCATATCTTGGCACCTCCTCATCCAGAGATCAGCAGACAGCAGTTTGCATGGCAGTCCTGCAACCAATCCTATTCCACAACTCTGGCACAAAGACCTCCCCGCTTTCCTTGCTGGCCACAAGTACATTGTATTACTTCACAACAAATCTACAGCCAACTGAAAATACTCAAAACATATTTTAATGGAAAAGCAACTCTCACTGGAACTTGTTGCTTACTACGTATGTAACCAAATGCAGTTCTGTTTTCTACTTCACATAAAGCTACTGCACATCTGCTAGTCTCCACAGTAGTCCTACAGCTTGAAACACAACACAGATGTGACTGGTCAAGGTGTCAGATCCATCAGCAAATCACAATAAATCAAGCAGGTTAGTGTAGGTACTGAAATATTGTTCTTCATATGTGTCCTCTTAAACTGCTGCAGCCACAGGCGATCTAAGCTATGTATCTATGGATTCCTACAGCTGGCCAGACCAAGACCAAAGACACTAGAGCTTTGTCCACAGCATGCCAAAGGTTGAAGGGAAATAACAAAAAAAGTGAAATTATTACATTTCAGTCCTGAAAGGGGTTTGTCTAAATACTAAATACCATGCCATGATGTCACACCAGGAACGATGCAAACCACAAATTCCACAAAAGACATAAGCGCAAGTTATTAATTCACTATTGAGAGTCAAGATTATTGCTGACAAAACATTTATCCTAATAAACACAAGATATACCAGTTAACTCCACACAGATTCATAAAACCTCCTCAAATACATATAGAGAATGAATGAAAAAAAGCAATAAGCATGGGGGTGGAGGGAAAAATAAGCAAAAAGTCAGTCTGTACCTCAAAAGTGTACATGCTAGAGTGGATATTTTTCTTTCAGACAAAAATCAGCCATCATATCAAGTCATGTGGGTTTTAAGTTTAATTTACAGTAACGATACTCGGACAAGACTTTATCAGTCACTTGGTAAAAAGTAACTTTTCCAGAACAAATATGGACCACAACTGGGATTAAAATCAGTCTCAGCAATTGAAAAAGATGAGTTTTGTGAGTAGCAAGATGATGGCAGCCTTCTTCCTTCCAAATGAGAAATTCACACTTAACCCTAAACTCTCCACATTTCCCACCTCTTTAGCAGTCATCTTTTTCTAACTGGCAAAGCCAACTGCAAGTCTCCTCCACAAGGTCCCGGGAACAGACATTTCAAGCTCTTGTACCTTACTTGCAAAGGGCACTAAAACTCTGAAACAAATTCAGGGTCTTTTTCCCCAGAGTGTTTAATTGAAGTGGACATGAAAGAAAAGGAATTTGATTCAGAAGCAAATTTTAAAAGTCTCAAAGAACTACATGGATCTGACATTTGGAAATGTCTTTTATTTTAGTCATCCTTCAGCCATCATTGACTCTTTTAATATGTATCTGCTCCTTATGCTCCTTTTACCCATTATATGATGAAAAAAAATCACACACCAAATAAATACTTGTTTACTCTTACAAGTCACCTTTAAGATTACAATCCACCCTGACACCAGGACAAGGAGTTCATTTTCAAGTTTAAAGCTAGGATCTAAGCTGCACCAAGAATAAATGTGCTTCAAAAATATGTAGTTTCCAAGTCTTTACATAACCATTTGAAATGTCTAATGCAATCACAGCCCTGCAGTTTGCTTCCACTAGAAAGGCTCTTACATTTACATTAATCTCTGGGAATTGTCCTATACTATAGAAAGCCACCAAGGGTTCAGATTATTAATTTGACCACATGTAACTTGAGCTGCAGGCTCTGACTTTTTACTACATGCTTGAGCAGAAACTTCTGAGTGACAGCTCTGTATCCTGACATAAGACAATGATTACTCTGTGATGAGAGACCCAACTGAGAGCATGTCTCCACTGTTTTAAAAACAAATCCTCAGGATAAATCCCTGGTATCTTCACACAGCCTGGCTGGGAGGTGAAAAGAAGACATAGTATTCTATTGATTTTGCAAAAGAAGAACTGAAGTAGGTAGTTTTGATATACAAAGTCATATAGGCACCTAATCCTCTCAAGATCAGTGGGAGTTAGAGATATAAATTATTTTTGTACATTTGGCCACAATATATACGTCCGTAGTCACACCAATGGGGTTTATGTTTTCCTGGGCAGTTGGGGATCACCCTTGAGCCGAGGCCCTGAATCCCTAATTCTCAGCCTCTGGCTTCAGTCGTAAGAAACTGGATGGGTCCGAAGGCTGTGAAGCTCCACAGCATGGGAGGATTGGCTCATGATGCGGCTTTGCCATTCTCTGTAGCATGCACAACTAATTAGTCCCTGGATTTAGGGTGATACATATACATAGTTGCCAAAGTCTCTGTAAGAGCTCCTGAACCTTTACATGCTCTCTTTCCACACATGTTTTGGAAAGCAGAAGGGCACTATCCACTTGTTAAACAGGCTACAGAAACCTAGCTCCTTCCTTACTCTAAAGGGAGAGGTAGAATAGCTCTAGGCCAGGATTAGGAATCTAAACTCACTAATGTGGGAAAAATTGCCCATCTTTTACATCAGCTCTGCCAACTCTCCCCATTTCAACTATACTTGACACTTCAATAAGCACCTAGGCTTCTCAAGAGAGATCATTATACACAGCCTCCTTTTATTGGAGGCTATGTTTTATTTGAAACTTTTGGACTTCATGTTTGTAAAGAAAAACTAAGTGTGACCTCGAGTAGGGTTTAAAGCAAAATGACCCAGGGAAAGCAGCATCTAGTGACCTTGTGAGGTCTAGAATGTCAGATTTGGGGATGCTCAGGGACCACCGAAGTGCTAAATCATGCACATAGAGAACACAAAAGGCAAAATTCAAATCAGTGGACCATTTTAGGAGGGCATCTTGTCAGGTACTTGGTGTGCACGCAGTAAATCAGCCTTGCCTTGCTGATTTACTACACCTCGTGCACAATGAGAGCCGGCTCACTGCATACAAACCAGATTGCAACAGATATCATGACATTCAAAGTGGCACTTCTGAAAAAGGATTTCAGGACACAGGTTTGTGTCTTCTGGTGACACGTCCAGAAGATACAAGAGGTACAGGAAAGTACTTGAAGAAACATAATGCTTCTGTCTATATACCTTCAGTCTTCTTAGCCATCAAGTTCTTGCGACATTGCAGAAGATTAGATCAGATAATTAAATGTGGTATTTAAAAAGACATGACAGCAGCATGGCAGCATTATGATAGTAAATGCAAACGTCATTCAAAAAATTCAGGAAAAGTCACAATTCTCACATGTTAAAAATAACATATGCACCATGTGGATATGTTAATGTGCTGTCTTCCAGCTTCACAGGCTGGGCTGGGGGATGACAGGGATATTTTTTTGTATGTGTTTTAAGAATAGTTATGACTTTTAAAATAATAATTCTTGCTCACTCTCCAGAGTTCACACTTGGGATTTGCTGTCTCTTACAGAGAAGAAAACTTCTTTTGTCCTCAGAATCTTAGCAATGCCATTTCAAGTACGTAATGCAACCTTAATGCTGTTATGCTACCAGTGAAAGCTGCCGCCTCCACAGCCCCATAAACTGAAATCCTCCCTACTGCAGCTTCAGTCCAGCCATGGTAATAGACTGACCTTCAGCCGCTCTTTGGACGGATTCAGCATCGCAGGTGATTTGGCTCCTCTTAAGGACCATTAAACTGTTGATCTCTCCCTCAGACGACCCAGTGTGGCTGTGCCAGCTGTGCCAACCAGCTGGCCCTGGCATCACATTGCTTCAATAAAGCCACTGAAGAGCTAGGACATGGCAGGATTAGTCAGCAATGCCACACTAACAAGAAGTAACACTGACTTTTAGGGCTGAAAATTAGGATAGATGGGTAAGTTTCCCTTCAAAGAATGTTGTCACCGAACAATAAAACACAGCACAGAAATGGGGGGATTCAATACTGTAGCATTTAACTCTGTTCCTACAAGAGGAGATGCTCCTGCTCCAGCCTGGCACAGCACAATACAAATACTCAAAAATCTACATGCTGATAAAGGGCGCTGAGTGACACGTTTACACCCTGGACACTCCACCATGTTCCAACCTCCCTGAGCAGCTGTGAAACCTCCCCTAACTCTTCTCACCAGCATGCCCTGGTCTGTATACAGGAAAGGTCTCTGCACAGCATTCAGCTCGGGTTTGATTGAACGACAAAAGCACAGTTTTGACAGCAGATGCTTGTGGAGTGGATTTTGCAGCAGACCACCAAACAACAAGAGGTAGCCGTAATTTCAGAAAAGTACCACTTCAGTCCTCATGCTGGCCAGGTACTCAATATTTAAAGACTACGTGGCTGAGTCTTTGATTGCTCCTACTCAACACAGCTCTGAAGAATGAGTACTGCATTACTTAGCCGCAGCTGAAGCTTCAACCCAAAGTCCTCAGTACCTGCAAGAGCAGCAGTTTGATTTAAGTCCCCTCCCTGAAGCCAAGATTCATTTCCAGCAAAAAGAAAGGACAGTATGTTTGTTCTGTGCTGAATCCCCTGAGACTCGGAGGACAAGATGAAATGGAAATTTTCTTCTTTTTTTTTAACAGGTTTATATGACCAGTACGGGCGGATGAGACAAGATGGGTTCTTAAGAGGCGAGGTCCCCTGGTACTGAACAGAGACTGAATGTTATCAAGATGGTACATGCCAGTCATTAGGATGCTAATTGGCCCTGACAGGGCTCTGGTGACTGAAGTGAACATCCAAACTGTCACTACCTGGAAGCATTGCTGCAGGGAACAGCTCCAAGGAGCCTGAAGGAAAGAAGTGGGTGTGAGCAGGTAGAGATGGGGGATGTTTATATCTCTCTACAGCTGTCTGCATCACATATTTAAACAAGTGGGAAAAGACTTCTGTCTTTCTAGGCTGTGCTGATAAAAAAAATAAGAAATCACTTTGGGTAATTTACATTTAAATGGACTTTGCATACAAAGTAGATTATTTTGCTGGTCATGTTTACAGTTCTTTCCCTGCTCCCTCTTCCCAGGACTCCATGACTCTTGTCTCCTGCATCATCTTTTCTTTCTCTGTCTCCCAACCTATCAAAAAAAACCCACCGAAAATAAATTAACTTATCAGATTTCCCCAACAACTTTCTCCTACTGTTCTATTCCTGCCAGAGCTTTACCTCATCTTGAAAAATTCTGGTGTGTTGAGTGTTTTTGTTTATTTGTTTAGGTGGCCAGATTTGTCATCTATGGCCTAGACTTACAGCACTTTCAAAGTAGACAATCAACAGTTTCTGAATAGCTCAATGGTCACAGTGAGAGACCATTACCAGTTTTAGTTGGACAACATTCTTGTAAGGCTACAAGAGCACCAACAGGAAGGTGCAAATCTGAGACTAAATGGTCTAGAAAATAAAGAGAAGGTTGAGAGTTACCAAAATGTGGAACGCTGAAAAATAAATGTTATTTGAATGTGTGTTTTGTACTTCAGTGCGAATAACCAATAACAGTGACCCAATGAACCGGTGACTTGGTGGCCTAAATGTGACAAGTTAGCTGCATCCTTCAAGAGACAAGTTGTGAACAAGACAACTCTGCTAGTGAGATCCCAGAACAGACACTGCTCTACAACCCTGAATAACAGGTCAATATATCATCCAGGCACTGTGCATGTGACATGAAACAAGAGAAGCTACAACCACATTTAAGCTACAACAAAAGCAAAGGGGCTCTGGAATAATATTCCCAGACCAAAAAGAAAAAAAAGTGCCCCCTTACAGCCACAGTCAGCTGCCCACTTTTCTTAAACCCTCACTACCTTAACACCTTGGCAACCCAATGTATTATCTCCCTAGAACTTCAGGGGATGCAGACCAGAACCAAAGCAGCTGGTGAGATTCCCTCATCACCTGAGCAAAGTACCCAGTTGTTCCTGCACCACCTATTATGCCCCATAAATGTCAGTTCTGTGATCCAAAAATCTGCTGCACATGAGACGATCTTGGCAGAAATGATTCAATGGCTTCCATATCTGAACACTGTGATAAATACTCACAGTGCAGGTAAGTCACTCTTCCTCCTCTGCATGCCATGTGAATTCCTAGCCTTCTAAAACACGCATACAATAAGATTGTGTCAAGCCTATATAACTAAGGTGATGATGGGAGGGAAGAAGAGAAAAGTAAAGTGAAAACTAGATTCAGTTACTAGAACAACAGTGTCTCAAAGTGACTGTAGAACACAGAGGGAAGGAACAAAAAAAGGGGGGATTGGGGGCAGGATGCAAGCCTCCGTGCACTGTCTTTTGTACTGGCATCACAGGAATACACTTTCTTCTTAAAGCAGTTTGCAGATCAAGCAGACAAAGAATGGTAGGGAAGAGAGACACATACAAAGCATCTGGGATTTCCACTCCTCTAGCATGCACAAGGAGAATGGAATCCCATTTTGCCACCTTCCCTGCTATTCTAAAACCTTTCCAGCTAGCCTCAGCACAACTCTTCCTAGACAGACTGCAGAAGGGGACACGTGAATACAGCCAGAATGATCCTGTGGAGTCATAGCATTTGTACCTCTCTGCTGTATGCTAGACCTCCCCTATACAACAAACATGACTCAGGAGTCTGTGCTTCCTATTGTCACACCCACCAAATCTCTGCAACCAGCTTCACTTTCCTCTGGAAATAGGTTTCATTGCTTCATAAAATGGATCTATTTAGTCATGAATAAAAACCAAAAAGTTACTGGGGAGTGAAGCAATACCCAATGTACCACAGTCAATAAAAGACAGAAAAAGAGAAAAATATTAGCTGGGGAGTTCAAAGAAGGTTAGGGTTACAAAGAAACAAAATATTGGCTCTGACACTGGAAAAAGCTCCTCTGAATACCAATGTGTTCCAAAGAGTGACAAAGAAGCTATACTTACCTCAAAGGAGATTAAGTAATATACTGCAGCACCTGAGGAAAGGGAGGAAGGTAGGAAAAAAAAGGCAGGCAAGCATAAACACAAAAGAGAATAAGGCCCCTGAAGTCTGTTTCATATAGCTTCTTCTCCTTCACATAGGAGATTTATATCTTTTCCTTGGAAATTCAGCATTCAGGAAAGTGGACTTAGTATAACTCCAAAATAATACCCTCTTTTCCAGGCCCCAGGAAACTATAATACTGATTTACTGGTCAAAGAAATAAATGTGCCTCAGAGTTCCATACAAGGTCTCTCTGAAGTTAATCCAGCTCTAAGATGGATAAGCAAAAGTGGAAAAATACCGCAGAAAGTATTTGTGTAGATAAAAGGAGCTTTCTAAAGGCCAGTGTTTCTGTCATGATGGAATAATTTTCATTCTCTAGATAAAGAGCTGGAGAATAAAAGTTAAAAAAGTTATAGCACATAACCAGCTCCCTGGGCACCAGGACATGTTTGCTGGCTGGGGACTACACTTTACTGAAAATGCCTAATCTGTCAAATGTAAAATCAGAAATATTTCATACAGGATGCATTTGAGCAAATGTTGACATCAACATCTGACACTACAGTCAGGGGAGAGAAACAGTCACCTGCAGGGCAGGATTCATCTGTTTCTAAAGCAATTATGTAAAACAGGGTCAGTTGAACTATGTCCTAAAATATCTCTTTCCCTTTCCTATCTGGAAGGAGAGTCCATATAACTCAGTCAGATGCAGACAGCTAGTCTGTAGGCATCTGAAGCCTATGGTGGATTCATTTCACTAAGCATTAAAATGATTGCAGAGATGAGACTCAAGTACACACATGGAGCTTGCAGAACTTAATCCACTTCCTTCTCACTGCGATGACTGGAAATATTACTGTGAAGAATGCAAACACAAGTCCCAGGCTTCTGTACAGTCTGTGCTACCAATTAATATGGATCAAGGTACAGCCACTGTAGCTGCAGAGGTGCCTTTTAAATGCAAGGAAAATGCAAATGGTGACATCACTATTCCCGAGCCTACAGATTGATACAAACAGGACTTAGTGATGCTCAAGAACATCATAGGAAAATTCACAAGACAGTTTTGCTTTTATCAAATTATTCTCCCTTCGATTCAGGTCAACAGACCTGTGCCTCAGTTCCTAATCCTGGGTTTCAATGCAGCTTCCAGGAAGAAAAGAGGAAGATGAGCCCAAACAACTTTTTTTTTTTTTTTTTAAAAACCAGTGGGCAAGGCAAATGAGTCCTTAAATAGAACACAATGCTGTAGGCCACGAAAGTCACAGAATCACAGAATCAGTAAGGTTGGAAAAGACCATAGAGATCATCAAGTCCAACCTATCACCTGTTACCTAAGCTAATCTAGTCAAACCTGTTACCTGTTACCTAACCTGACCTGTTGCCATCCTACTACCAACACATCATCCTACCTATAACACACATATGGCCGGGCAGAAGAGCTCCTACAGCCCTAACTCACGAGTCCCCCAACAAAAGCAGAACTCTAAGATGTTCCCTTACCTCGCCCCTGACAGGTGCTGCTCCGTCCCATAACACAGCTGGCTGGGAGCAGGTTGCAAGAACAATCCACAGAGCCCGCAGCTTCTTTCCCTGTTCACTTGCAAGGAGTTCCCAGAAAAGCACAAGCAGGACTAGGTTACCCTTCCCAAGACAACAGCAGCTCACTGCTGGTCACTGTCTTTCTCCACGTGAAGAGAAGACACTTGTGTGCAAGGAAGTTTTCCAGGTTTCAAATTTTAGCCAGCTACCATAGATAGACAACTGCACTGTGTATGCTTCAAGTACAGCTCTCCTCAGCCTTCAGCATAAACTGTGTAGTTAGACACAGCTAGGATGAAGTCCCTACTCAGGCAGGGGCATTTCCTGATGCAGTGGTCAGTTGCTTCACATGGGCTGAAATCTCTCTGCCCAGGGACTGCTTTCTTGTCCTGGAGTTGCATGGCGCTTATATAGCATGAGTTGCCAGTTGGGGCTTGTGAACATGCTGTGTTCAGAAATAAATAAACTGTGAACAAATAAAATTGGCCTTATTCAGACAAAATTCTAAAGCAGAGCCTGCTTGCTTGCCCACATTCTAGGTTAAATACAAAGGTCTGAGCTAACTTCTCACTTCAGAGTAAACCAGACACTGACCTTCTCTTCTGACATTCGAAACAGCTACCAAGAAGCTGCTTCAGGACTCAGAAACAATAATTTAGTAAAACTGAGAAATTATATCTACTAATGAAAGGCAAACAGATTCCAGAATCATCTCCTCCAGGACACGTGAGAAACTGTCCAATCTTAACCTCCATTTCAAATGCTAATTACTTTCCAGAACACTAACCTGAATTTTTCCCAGCTTCCATGGAGCATAAAAAAAGAATTGACGTGCAGAGATCTTCATCTTTCCTTTTCTAAATTTATATGAATTATGTAATTGCACTTTTAAAGGACTAGAGCAAGTGACTAAAAAAGAAATGCAGAATGAACTAACACTACTTGTGATATAAGAGGAAAAGAATCCTTTGGAAAGCAGAGGAGCACTTTAACCCCCCAAAAAACTTGAAAAGAGACGGCAGAAGACACTGTAATTGCTCATGTGAAAAATTATTCAAGGACAATGGGACTTGTGGCAAGTTATTTTAATAGCTGAGTTTATTATATGCTTTAAATGATGCAAAGGATGCCCAGAGCACAGGGATGGCTGTCATCTTAGAGAAAATGTATGCACTTAAAGACATATACTTTCTTAACATACATATCTGATAAATTACGTACATATACATGACAATGTAATCGAGCAAGAGGAGCTTACAGGAATTTTCTAAAGGCAAAAGCTTGTTATTGTGAAAGGATTTGTTAATTATTACAAATAAAGTTAATTATCAAAGTTAAATGGCTGTAAGTATCTTGTCAAAATCATTTAACTCTGGACTAAAACTCCAAGAGAAAAGGAAAGAGCAATTCATTGTCTCATGGCAGGATTTCAGTTAAGATTCAGGAGGCAGCTTATATCCATTGGTATTTGGGTTTTTGTAAGAGGTATTCACTCAACTGATTTTAGGACAAATGTATTTGTGTAACTATACCTTTAATAAAGACTTCAGAGTAAGGCTGTGAAGCAGAAGAAAAACAGTCCTTATGCTGAGAGCAATACAATGGTTTCCCAGCAGAAGCTCGCAGGAACAGGATAAATGTTTGTAGACTCCACAATAAGCAAAATTACTGCATTCTGAATGCAAGAACAGTGATGCATGACAAACAAGGAGCTCAGCCTGCCAGAAACTTTGTGTCTGGCAACAGTCGATTGTTCGAAAAAGGTTAGAAGCCACTGAATTAGAGTATATTACAAGAGATAGTGTGGAACAAAAACCAAAGACTGGGAGAGCACGAGGAACTAAAATGAAAACAACAGCCCCCCTGACCAGCATTCTAACAAGAGTATTCCCAACAGTGAGGGTGTTAAACCCTTCCAGACCATCCTTTTAGGTGGGTTTTGGGACCACGAACAGCCCTGTGCTACCATCAGTGTAAGCCCAATGCCTGCACAGAGAGAGAGCCTCATCAGAAGGTTTAGGAAATACAAGAGCTCAACAGGGCCAGGCACAGTCTCACTGCTCCCAGTTTAAAGGCAGCCCCAGGGAGTGATTGTGCAGTTCACTCACAGACAGGCAGCACGCCTGCAGCACAGCCAGGTAACAAACCCTGACTCTGGGCACAGCAGGCTGTGCCTTGCTCACAGCCACATCCCTCTAGTCCTCGGTGCCAGCAGAAAGAAAACAGCACTACACCAAACAGTGGGAGAAATCCCTCAAATCTTCATGATATACAAAGCCTGAAGGAATGCGCATTACAGAAAGATTTAGTTTACTGGCATGAAATCAAACGTATAAACTCAAGATTATTCACAAAGATCAAGACAACCTTCAAAGAAGCCAGAAATCCAGGGGGAAGCAAAGTATTTCCAAGTAGTTCCACTTTTCTCACACAAACCAGGGAATCTCAGAGAGAGGGCCATAAATAATGGACTTTATTTTCATTCTTTGCATATACCCTTGCTGGTGCAGTGCCCAGTGTTATCTGGAGATGGAATCTGATAGTGAGCTATTTTTGGATACTCAAAGGTACCTTAAAAGGAACTTTTTCTTGAACTGTGAGTGTTTGCTTTCTGAAATACAAACTATTGTAATTAATTAATTGCTTTACATAGTCTACAAGTATAAGAGCACTTCTAAGAAAAATCGTATTTCTGACAAGAAAAGCTTCTGTAAACCAACAAAGAAAGGCATTTCAAGATGCAGAGACTGAAGGCGGCCTATTAAATTAAGGTACCTGTTAAGCATCAACATAATGAATCACTGACAAAGTTTTCCTAGAGCAGAAAGAGTCACCATTGCATTTAATGTCCTCAAAGCAAGATCAGAGGATTCCTCTCCAATAGTACAAATACATATACGATCATGCTTAAGCCAAGTTAATGGTTAGATGCTGAAATTAACATTAATGAAAGCATCCCTTTCTCAGACACACTTATTGTTAGCAGCTCTGGTCACAGCAAACCTCAAAGATGATTTACTGAACTGAAAGCAGTGCTGGAAAGAGTAAGAGGCCTATCTCAGCAAAGTTTGACTTGCTTAAGCTGGCAAAGCACAGCAGGATAGAGGACGGAATCACTGCCTGAAATATACTTGCAGACAGAAGTTGCAAGAAGTGAGAACAGACATTTAAACCATAGGACTATCTTGGTGCAGAAAGGAGATAAACCAACCACAAACACTTCCCAGCTAGAGGTCAGAGAAATCCGAGTATGGAGTAGCTGTGATCTGGAGCAGCCTCCAAGTGGGAGAAGTGGAAGAGGGGAAGAAAGCAGAAAAAGAGAGAACCCAAGAGTTCACGGAAATTACTCCTGCCCCATTTTGATGGCTCAGCAGCAAGGAGTCTTCCCTGGGATTGCGGTTTGGAAAGTTGGGTTGTCCTTTCCAGCTGTAGCTCATACACAGCGTTCAATAACTTGGTAACCAGTTATTATTGGAAGGGAAGGATTTATGCGTTTGGTATGGGGGGAAAGGGGGTGTATTTCGAAAACAGGAAAGTTTCCATATAACCTCTGTTGCTCATTACCTCACCAAGAGTCCCGGAGAACACGCAGCATGCACANGCTCAGCAGCAAGGAGTCTTCCCTGGGATTGCGGTTTGGAAAGTTGGGTTGTCCTTTCCAGCTGTAGCTCATACACAGCGTTCAATAACTTGGTAACCAGTTATTATTGGAAGGGAAGGATTTATGCGTTTGGTATGGGGGGAAAGGGGGTGTATTTCGAAAACAGGAAAGTTTCCATTTTCTTTAGACACAAATATAACCTCTGTTGCTCATTACCTCACCAAGAGTCCCAGAGAACACGCAGCACGCACATGTAGCAAGAAGAGATAATGTATCACATAATCTTGAGTAACCTGTGGAGTCCGACAGGACAGCAGGAGCAGCTCTACACTCCACCACCAGAAGTGGACCTCACACATGTTCCACTGTCCATATTCTTCAGCTCTCATTAACACGGGGAGGGAAAACTAACAGGTACTGAAGAATCAACATCAAAGTGCAGGAGATTCAAAAAGCAGCAGTGCTCTGCAGTGGCCAGGCAACACTGGCTCTTCAGTTATCCGTCAACCTCAAAGTATGAATCCTTCTTTCTATAGACTAGATCCAGAGGCCCTGGATTCAGCCACCCTTTCTGCAGCACACCTAAACTGGTAATCAAACCACCAATCCAAATCATAAAATCAAACCATCAGTCAGTAATCAAGTTAAAGCTGAAGTCACATTAGCCTAGTAAGGAAACTGGTGGAGTTGTTCTTGCTCTCTCTACTTCAGAAGCAGCTTCCCATAAAACCATCAAAATATATATACTGAGACTCAGGAGGGCTGGGTTACCCTCCTGAGAGTTGACCTCAGGCAAAAGTCATAAACTTTCCATAACCACTTTGTTGTCTCAGAGGCCTTCACTCTCCCCCTCTGTACACAAAGCTTCACTTCTTTGGAAAATGTAAAGAGATTCTTGTGTGCTTAGAACTGTAACGTGAAAACAAAATTGTATGTTAGTGATCTTTAAACTGGCTTGGTGAAGCAGTTTAATTTCCACCCTTCCTTCCTCCCAAATCCACCCTCTCCTTCAAGAGAGAAATTTGTTTGGGTTAATATGGAGAGGGGGAAAAGCAAGCTAAAGACAGCCTCTTTTTGCCTTAAAAAAGTTAAAGCTATGAATAAACAGGCTGAAACAGGAATGCAGATAATCTTCCCACCAAATTCCTACACTGTTTTCTTGTTCTGCTTCTCAAAACATTTTCATAAGGATCAAACACACAGACATACATCTGCTCAGCCAGTGGTGTCTCAGAACTGCCTGCTTCCATGCAAGTAAGGTAACTGGTTCTGGCATGAGCAGGGATGACTAGATGAACCAAAGATACAATCTGTAACTGTTAAGTACTAGAACATTTGAGCAATCTCCTTCCATCAGAGGAATCAATACGGAAAAAAAAAGAAGAAAAATGCACCAAGAGAACACAAAAACATTTCTCATTCCACTTAACTGTGCAACAGATAAACCATACTACAGTCGGCCCTCTTCCACTTCGCGCTCCACATATTGCAGCTTCACATCTTAGCAGCGTGATTTTCCAGTGATTAAGGAGGTCCCTCTTCGCAACTGCACATACGTGACCTGACACGTGTGAATATTCAATTAGGCAGCCATGAATATGCAAATCAACCCACACAGGCACTGCGGCAACTCCCCGGCTCCCTGCCCTGGTAGGGCAGGCACCACAGCGGCTCCGCTCTCGGCACAGCCGGGTGCCTGCCCCACTCCAAGAGAGGAGGCTTCGTGCAGTTACGAAAGGTTTACACACTCTCAGGTTAGACGTGCTGTCCGAGACTTTCTCAAATGACTCTCCGAGACATACTCATCTACCCAGAGTACGGAGAGACCACGTCTACCCACCTGGAGAGACACTGGGACAGCGGCACGGGTGCCTCCCCCACACCAGTGTTCCCAGCCCAGTAGAAAAGGGTTTTTTCCCCGGCATGGGGTGGCCGTGGGCGCTGGGAAACACCAACAAAAACACTGACACACAGCAGGGCAGTGCCAAAACAGCACCGAAGTGCCAGGGGGTGTGTAAAGGTGCGGGGAAAATTTGCATATTAATGAGATGCCAATCAACGTGGAAGGTGGGCTTCGCGTTTGGGGGGAAGACCTGCGGTCCCGCGGTATAGGAGACCTGACTGTATCTCCTAAAAATCTACCATGCCAGTAAAAACCACTCACACTCTTATCACTATCTTAGACCCAAGTCACATCTGCCCCTGACAGCAACAGCTGTCAACACTGAAAGAGCAGGGTGACCAGCCATCCTTTTCACCCTGGGCTGGGCACCAAATCAAGGTTGGTTTATGTATTTGCAGTGCAAAGCCAAAACAAACTCTTTATTCTGTTCCCTATTTCTCATATATGCCTGAGACAGCAAGAGAGCAACCCCAAGGACTAGCCTTGCAATATGAATATTTGAACCCAAACTTGATTTTACGCTATTCCCCTTCCACTGTATCACCAGGGAGCTTCAGGTAATGCCATTACAGTCACGTGTACCATCCTATCAATGCACACAGAAGCCTCTTGGCAGAGTCACCTTTCATTCCCGGTTTCCCACAGCATGGGGCATCAGAGCATGCTGCTGTGGAGTGCTATGATACCTGATATGACTTACATTTTAACAAAGAAACACCTTGCTCCTCTTACAGCACATGAACCCACTGGAAGGAGAAAGGAAATGTCTCACTTTCATCTCCGAGTTCAGAGGGAATGTTTTATAGCTGTCAATCCTATCAAGTTCTTATTCATAGACACACCAGGGACAGCAACTATTCTAAGGTAGGCCTGTGCAGCCAGGTTCTGAAAAGAACTTTGCCTGGTGACATTTGGAAGGCAAGGTAACAGACTTCCTTGTGACCTTAAAGTCAATGCTGAAAGCCACCATGAAACAGGCAGGTCAGATGAGTTAAGCAGATGTGACTACACAAGGCAAAACCATGTGAGGAACAAAGCAACAGCTGCTACTGAAATATCAGGTGAAGAATGCAAACCTAAGTTGTCTGTAGCCTCTGGTGGGACAGCAGATGCTGGGATCTCACGCTCGCACCTCACCATCGCTACTGTGGTATACATGGTATGACATGGTATACAGCCCTGCATCATCCTCTCCTTCTGCCTGCTAAAAAGGACTTCAGGAATACTACAGAAGTATCACTGAAAGGTATCCTAGTTAAAAACTTATGGTACTTTTTCAATTACACTGGAGCATTTACTGGTTCCTTTCACCCTCAGATCCCATTCAAGGTGGAATTGTCCTTTAACAGACAGGAAACTGGCACAGAGCTCTGCATCCTAACACCTCATAGGGAAACTGCAAGGGGATCAGGGAGATGAAACTGGACCTGCAGACCTCTAAATTAGCTACCAGATCATTCTCCTTGCAATAGGTATATCCGCTAGTATGCACTTGTGCAGCTTACTCAGAAAGCGTGCTGGCTCAACAAAAGAACAAGCAAGTCAGAGCAGAAAAGTGCAGGGTGGTGTGGGTCAAGCAAGCAACTGCATCAGCAGAGCTACCAGCATCCACTCTGGATGCAGCACCGCACCAGGGCTGACACATGGAGCCTTGCTCATACAGGTGCAACTACAGATTCCTGCCTTGTCAAAGGTGCCTTAGCCAAATGTCGTAGCACACAGAAGGTGTTTGACATCACTTATCTGCAACCTCATCCTTTGTTGCCAGCTAGTTTTAACACATCCAAGTGGAGGTGGCTTACCCAGGTTCAACAGGGATTCAGCTTTCTCAGATTTTCCTGATTCTGTAAAGAATCAGAAGGGAACAGACACTGACTCAAGAGAAATAGAAAGAAGTCTTCAATGGGTGGAAACAGACCTGCTTTTGATCTGAAAGCAAAAAACTTCAAAAAAGTTTGCAGAAACAAAGTCTAGGCTCCTTTACACTCAGCTCAGTGTATCTCACATTGTGCTTAAAGCCACTGCTCCGAGTGACATGCCTGTACAGTGACTCTGAAGAAAACACAATCATTACAGATGATTTGTCAGGAATACTAATGGATATAGACCAGAATGTCCTTCCCTCAGAATAGATTCTGCCAAATATCTATCCATGCAACAAGAATCTGCTCCTTGGAGCAGTGATCTACATTAACTGACACAGGACACATCTCACATAAATCCCTTCTCCTTCCTGCATTTTATGCAGCAAAAATTCATGGTCCACAGTAAGATCCATCCATCTGGGAAAATGTCTGCAGATAGGTGCAAGTATCTAAGTGTTTAACAGGGGAAGGGCGGAGGGAGGATAGGATACGGTACCATAGGCAAGCTCTGTGACAAGATTGTGCTACCTTCAGCAGAGCCAAAGCTCACTTGCAGATTTACTAGAAAATCCTCGGAGGAGTGCACAGAGACCAAACTCACAGGTTCACAGGATATTCTGAGTTGAAAGGGACCCACAAGCATCATCTAGCCCAACTCCCAAGCGAACGCCCACCCAGGGATCGAACCCACAACCCTGGAGCCATGGGCACCACGCTCTGTCCATCGGAGCCTCCCATCGTCTAGGTCATGTCACAATTAAACCAGTTACTTTTGGTACCAGAAGTAACAAACAGCCAAGCTAACCACCTCATACAATGCCAACTTTCCCATCACATCAGCACTAAGTGCTTTGTACTTGATTACAGAGAAAGGAGTGGAATTCAAAGAGTTAAGAACTCTTGATTGCAATTATCAGGAAGAACAGTGGTAATGCAAGGTACAGCCATGGCCCTGATCAATATTCCTAATACAGAATATATGTGTCTCAGGGCATGTCTGCAGCAATGGAATCAGTCTTCTAGCTGAGCAGTTGTTTTTTCCCCTCAACTCAGCCTCACTTTTAACCACTCTTGATTAAAACGATCACTTTCACTCAATATTCAATTTCTGACAGGTAATATTCTCTACATATGTTGCAAGCTGGCTCCATCCTTCCAGGCAAAACACAACAGCTCCCTAGAAGCAACCTTTTTTATTTTACAAGTCATGTATAATTTATACATCCACAATATTGACATAGGCTAGAAATACACATCATTCCAAAATTATCTCTTCTAAGCTTTCAACAGATTTGGGGGTATTTTACTTAGCCACTTACCATGTTTTTGTTCATTTAGCCTTCAAGTTTTCATGAAAGCAAACATTTGCACATTCATACATGTGCTCCCACCCTTGAATTCTGCACAGGACATGCACAACACACATTCAGCTTTCCCATGCAGGTAAACAAATATCTTAAAACAGTAGACAGCTTTTCAAGCAACTGTTATGCCATGGTTTTAAAGGAAGCAAAATACTAAAATACTAAAATCGCCTCAATGTGTTTTACTGAGTTATTAGCAGAAGAATCTCAGGCAAGTTACAGGGACATTCAGATACCTGCCAGGAATAGGCATTTTCCTCACTATATTTCCTTAGGTGGCAACTAAAAGAGGGAATGAGGATTTTCAAGCGTTTTCATTTGGTATCCAAACAGCACTGAATCAGGTAGCTTTCTTACACTGCTAAGAAAATTCCATGATCTCATTTTAAGAGTATACCTGGGAACAGACCCAGGAACACTCCAGCATTAAGTCACTCTCTCTTTTCACCTGGCACTGTCTATGACTAGATGCCACAGAGGTATGATGTGTTTGCTTCTGGCAAACTCTGAATGAGTAGGGCAGTTGAACCTTCCTTGTCCAAGCAATATTTTTCCTTTCTCTTTTTATTACGTTTTTCTTTTGAAGCTGTTCTCAGGGACAAAATATTTTGTCGAATTCTCATCTTGGCTACTGGATGAATAACCAGAACACTCACTGAAAGCAGAGTCTTTAATCATCCCCTCCACAGGGTATGCAGGTGGCAGAAGAGTTTGCAAGTATCAGATTCCAGTATGAGCTTTTGGGGGGTTGGAGGTGTATGTATCCATGAGGCCTGGGATTTATAAATCAAAGCATTCGCAGTACAGTGAGTGAACTGACAAAGCATAAATAGAGAAAAATATAATTATCACAGACTTCAGCTAAAAAATCCTCACTGGAGAAAACAAAGCATGTATAAGAGAAACTCACGTTAACTGGTGGTTTTACAGGTGACACAGGAGAAGCCGTTGGAAAGAGCTCTCAATCTCCCACAGCAACTACAGCTGGCCCTTCAGTGACACCACTGCAAGACACAAAACAACAGATTCATCAGTAAAACAGGCAGGTCATGATTAGGAATCACTTCATAAACTAACTTTTCAATCAAGGAATAATGTTCCCTGCTTCACAATCCCCTTCTCCTCCCCTCTGTACTACCCTACACACTCCTCAACCGCAATGGAGTTTGTTACTAAAATGAAACTTGAGTCACCAAATAAATATTGACTTATTGGGGAAAATCTCTTCTTGCACATTTCTAACACAGAATTTTTAAAAAATTATTAAACATATGTGATTTTTTGACACCAAATCCTCTTACAAACTAGCAATGTGACAGTGAACATGCAATAGCAAAGGTTAAGACATGCTGGGCATACAGAGAAAAGTCAGGGTAAAGTATGTCTACAGAACAGCACCCTGTAATTTCTGGTCCACCAGCAGCACAAGAAACAAGTTTTGTGGGTCTCAGAAAATAATGTAAGGAAGCATTCAGAAGAGAGCATGGCCTTATGTTTCCTAGGCAGGGAGAAGGTCATAGCAAGGAAGAGTAAAATTAGTAGATATTTCAAAACAGTTAAATTTCTGAGACTATGAATGCCAAAGAAGCAAGCTCAGCTGTTGGAAGCAGTTAATGCAGCAAATATCCACAAATGAAAAGCACCTTCTGCTGGAAGTGGTAAAACTCCACCAAGCGATGCTCCACAGGACAAAGTAAGTTTATAGCTATATTCAAATGCGGTGCAACATTCGAATGCATGATCAGCCAGTGCATAACAGATTAGTTCTACCTACAGCAATAAGGTCTGAGCTGCAGGCAAACCTTTTTGAAAAGGATCTCCCCTTCCTCTTCCATTGCAGCTTTATCATTGTAGTGGAAAAGGAATTACACCACTGATTTGTGCCACAAGATTTTTAAGGTTATATCTCCTTATCATTAAGTTGGGAACTGCAGATAGATTGTATAGGTAAGCACAATGGAATTAGCCTCACCGTACATCACTTAGGGTTAAAAAGCCAATACAAAACCCCTATAAAAACCCCTATAAAAAAACTCTTATATTCTTCCTGACTACACATAACCAAGACTCCACCTACTTGCTTGAAAGACATTTGGTCTGTAGATCAACCGCGCCTGCCTTACCACAGGGTAACTCCCAAGATTGTTGTTGTTTGAGGGTTTTTTTTTTAATTTTGCTATGTTGGGTGCTTAATAATACTAATTTCCAGATGGTCTAGAAATCTAACACACCAGAAAGACTACACCCCTGTTACATGTAGGAGTGTTGCTGTCTGATATTTTACTGTCACATAAATCAAGCTGGCCCCAAAGAGGCATCAGGAATGAATTCCCTAAGTATTGTTTTATTTTGATTTTTCTAAAACAAATAACTAAGGAACCAGGTATCAAGTGATTTTTGAGAAGAATGAGCTGTCTCATCATTTTTAGATTTCTTTTTTTTTCATAAACTTGACAAATACCAGAAACAACATCACCTTTTAAGGCAAAAGGCAGCTGAAAGCAAAATCCTTCTTTTAAGCCAGAGTGACTCATAACAGCGAAGACTCTTCCTAGAAAAACAAACTCAATCATGAAGCAAGAACAAGCCAAAAGCCTTGAGATAACAATTCAAACAAATCCGTTTTTCCCCACAGAACTGGTTTGGCTGGTTCAAGCAGGTGCTCTCCATTACTGCAAAAAAGAAAAAAACCTAGACAGATCACTGGCCTGACCCAGTCTTATCATTTATTTGCATCCCTAGAGAGTATAGTAACCACATGCACAGATGCACAAGAACACATTTCATGCCTTATCTTTTCTACAGGAATGCAGGTGGAAGTACGAATCTATCTGAAGCTTTATTTATACTGCAGTCACACATGCTTTCAACATAGCTGACAACCAGCTCAAGAGATAAGGTAGAGAAGATGCAGAAGCACTCACACATCTGCCTCCAGTGAGCCTGTGTAGTGGTGTGTAACCCAGTGCCACCATGTCTTCATTATGCCTGTTAACACTGATGAAACTCAGGTCATGAAGGGATATTCAGACTGCAGTCCTGCCTCCTTAACCATTATACTAATGAGAGGATGTGATCTCAGGAGGCTGCATCTAAATCCTCCTCTTTGAGTAGTATCACAGTCATTGCACAGATTTCCCTTAACCTGTCCAACATGTGAGCCTTGGCAACTACATTTTTAGCAAAGAAAGTGCTGACACCAACAGCTGAGAGACCAGGGCCTCCACTTCCCTTTCCACAAATGACCTGTATAACCTCAAGCAATACATTTTGTCTGTGTATATCCCACCTTCATTCTCAGGCTGACTTTTTTTCTTGTCTCCTCTTTTGACCAGGGACCATCTTTTACACAATGTTTATATTTATTTACATATGTTGCTGAGCATAAGGAGGCCTCTAAGCATTAAATTTCATGCCAACAGGAACCTCAGCTGCAGTGTAACTCCAATTAGAGCTACAAGGTCCCCCTTCAAACCCAGCTATACCAGACATCCTGCTCCAGAGACCAGAGGCATGAGCTGAATCTTTCTGTCCTGGCTCTTGTCAAATGTTTCCTGGTTTTCTGGAGTGTCTCACCTACCTGGAGTCCATCTTAAAAAACTCTCTGACAATTCCCAACTGCTTAAGAGATTATTCTTTTCCTAGACTAACCTCACAAGATCTTAAGGGGGCAAACTCACAGCTTAGCAAGAGCAGGTGAATTGAGTCCTAATGGCCAGATTCAAACTATCTGATCAAAGCTCTGTCATGGATAGCTCAACTTTCTAGGGACTTGGACAACCCAAGTTACACAAGACTCATGTTCTCTGGTTTCTTGTTCTGAAATACCTCTACATGCTCTCCCTATTCTTCCATTCCTCCCTGGGCACTCCTGTCAAAGATATGGATCAAGGTGACTTTCTGTTGTAAGACAGGACAGCTGCTACTTTGGGCTTAATCAAGAACCTGGTTTCTAAATGCAGAACACCTCTCAATGCTCAGTACTTTCCAGAGGTTGCTGTTACTTTATAGCACCACAGAATGGTTGGGTTGGAAGGGATGCTATAGGTCACCTCATCCAACCTGCCTGCCGTGGACAGACATCACTTCTACCAGACCAGGTTTCTCAGGGCCCCCTCTAATCTGGCCCTGAACACTTGGAGGGACAAGGCATGCACAGTTTCTCTGGGAAACCTGTTCCAATATCTCACCATCCTCATAAAAAAGAATTTCTGTCAAATATCTAATTGAAATCTACCCTCTTTCAGTTTAAAACAAGCGCACCTCATTCTACTACTACACTCTCTGATAAAGATTCCCTCCTCATCTTTCCTGTAGGCCATCTTTAAGTAACGGAAGGTTCCTATAAATTCTTTCCAAAGCCTTATCTTTTTCAGGTTGAACCTGTCAGCCTGTCCTCATAGGCCTGGTGCTCCAGGCCTGTGATCATCTTTGTGGTCCTCCTCTGGACCCACTCTAACAGGTCCATGTTAGGAGCCTTCTATGTTGGGAGCCCCAGAGCTGGACACAGTACTCAAGGTGGGATCTCATGAGAGCAGAAGAGAGGGAAAACCACCTCCCTTGACCTCCTGGCAATGCTACTTTTGATGCAGTTCACAATATGCAAGCACATATTGCTGGGTCATATTCCTTTTTTCATCCATCAATGCATTCCCAAGTCCTACTCCTTAGGACTGCTCTCAACCCACTGCTGCTCAGCTCATATTTGTGTTTGAGACTGCCATGTGCAGGATCTTGTGCTTGGACTTATTGAACTTCATGAGGTTTGTAGGGGCCTCTCTCTCCAGCCTGTGAGGATTCCTCAGGATAACATCCCTCCAGCACATCGACTGCAGCACACAGCTTGGCGTCAGCAGCAAACCTGCACTCAATGCCACTGTCCATGTCAGCAACAATCATGTTAAATAACAGTGGTCCCAATAAACGCCCCTGAGGGACTACACTCATCACTAGTCTCCATCCAGACATTGAACAATTGACCACTACTTCCTGGATGACACCATCCATGAATTCCTTATCCACCAGGTGATCCACCCATTAAATCCATGTCTCTCCAGTTTAGAGACAAGGATATCATGTGGGACAGTATCAAACACTTTGCACAAGTTCAGGTAGATTACATCAGTTGATCTTCCTTTATCCACCATCTCTGTTGCACTGTCATATAAGGCCACCAGACATGTCAGGCTTCCTTAGTGAATCCATGTTGGCTGTCACCAATCACTTCCCTATTCTCCATGATTTTGCCAACCACAGAGGTGAGACTGGATTTTTTAAGAGCAAAGAGTGAACATGGCAGTTAGGAGACAATACCATGATGGACTAACACTCCCCGAGTTTTCATTCTTCTGAGCTCAGTCCCTTTTTTCCCCTTAAGCCAGAAAACAGCTTCACCTATTGAAGGCAAGACCCATAATGTCATAAATACCAAGCTGCATCCATTTCAGCAGTGATCCCAAGAAACCAAATCATTATCAACACAGACATCATCAATAGCATTCAATGGTGACCCTAAAAAGGAAAGGCTTTGCTGTGTGGGTCTTCTCATGAGCATTACAACGTGGCCTCCTTTTGCCAGTGTTCCCATAGATACCCAGGGCTAGTTATTACCAGGGAGAGCAGGAAGCAGGGAATTGGCCTGATTTCTGTCACAAAAGCACACAGGACAAACCCTGTCTTAAAGGGAACACACAGAAATTCATACCGCCACACAGATTAGGCACAGCCACCTTCACCAGTGGCAAGGAGTATTTTTCAGTCTCTGCTGTGATTTCAACTACCCCAACTACCTCAGGATTTACTGACTGCCTGTACTCTTGCATTAGCACACAGTACCTGTAACAAAATAAAGCTATTCTCTGAAGTCCTACTAAACACAAGAGGCTGATGAAAATATATTTTAAAGCATACATGAATACTGCTTGCTCTTGTTTCTAAGAGGAAAAATACAAAAAAGAAATGTCCGCAAGTTTCTTCTCTGTACCACCACCCATCAGTCTCCTACCTACCCCTTTTATTCATGGGCTATTTTTTATTTAATATTGTGGTTTTTGCCCACACGCTCTCTCCCTCAAACAAAACTCCACTTGATAACTTGTAATTATTTGAAATCTTTTCCTTCAATTTCTACTTCTTGATGCAAGACATCTTCACACCCTCAGAAAAGAATACAACTCTCCTGCCATGCCCATATCCCTCCCCATGTACTCAAAACCCAGCAAAACTGCCAGATAAGCTATCCTTGGCTGATATTTTACATATATGTTTTATATATATAACACATAGGGGAATATATAAATAGTTAGTCCCTTCCCACTCCTATTTTAGGATTTCTTGAACTCTACACTATTCTTATTTCCTTACATCAGCATTAACGCTGACAACCATATTCCTGCAACATCAATTCACTCTTGTCTCTGGAAACCACTAGATTGATTTTATTATTTGAAGTTACTCTTTACTTAGTCCAGAACATGGAACTGCAGCACACTTTTATGTATCAGCTCTTAAACTGATGAGCACATGTAACTTCTATCAGAGTCTGCGCACACAGCAGATTGTCTCTCAGGCACTCTGCCCTAAACATTTACTTGCACTCCACATCCCTCCTGTGAGCTTGACAAGGCTTTGTTAAATATTTGCATCCTGTGTTGCTGCTTGCAAAGGCATCTGTGCTCAGCACTTAGCACTGACAGGTTGGAAGATCTGTGATCCTCTTTGGCTGTTCTGAAGTCTCAGCTTAGCTTGTGAGGAAGTCCCCTCTTCTCATGCAGAGGGGTTTTCACTCTTACTGAATCACAGAATCAGCTAGGTTGGAAAAGACCTCTGAGATCATCAAGTCCAACCTTTGACCTAACACCACCTTGTCAGCTAGATCATGGCATTCAGTGTCACATCCAGACCCTTCTTAAACACCTCCAGGGATAGTGACTCCACCACCTCCCTGGGCAGCCAATCACTCTCTCTGAAAAGAACTTCCTCCTAATGTCTAACCTAAACCTCCCCTGGTGCAACTTAAGACTGTGCCCTCTTGTCCTACTGCTGGTTATCTGGGAGAAGAGACCAATAACCACCTGACTACAACCTTCTTTCAAGGAGCTGTAAAGAGCTATAAGGTCTCCCCTGAGCCTCCTCTGCTCCAGGCTAAACAACCCCTTTATCATTCTTATTCCAAAATACAGAGGAAAAAGATGAAGATTTAAGTTCTTACATATCCTGGGCACTCTGAATGGAATCACCAACAGAACAACCTGTCTTTAGGGTAGGATTAGAGTGTCCCAGCACATTCTAAGGCAGTTATTCCTCAAAGCAGGTAAACTTACAAAGGAAGCTGAAACACAGCCAAGTCCTGAAGGCCTCTTTGCATCAATCACTGCTTTCCATCATTTTTGTCTAACTCCCAATGCCTGACTTTACATCTGGTACTACTAGATCCCTAGAAGATTTCTGTGGGACATGCTGCAACTCACTAGAGAGCACCAGAGAAGCTCCCATGACAACCTAATCTGCCAGCAGGGAGATGCTGCCTGATGCTGACTGTTCATTCATAATCCAGATGATACAGCAATCCCTCGCTACTTTGCACTTTGAGTTTCGCTCCATAGTCTTCCCTCCTTTCTTTGCACATGCACAGAGTGCCTCTGCCACACCGAGAGGTGGGATTGGTTCACCCTGAAGGGCAGGACTGGCATGCCTGCGGAGCGAGAGGGCAATGTCTCTCACTCGCTTGGGGACAGCAGGGAAAGGTAACCCTCATGCCACATGCGGCTGGAGGAGGCAACCCCTGTGCCAGGTGCACCAGGGGAAAAGCAATCCCATGTCGGGTGCAGCCAGGGAGGGAACCCCGTATTGGGTGCAGCTGGGAAAAGGCAACCACCGTGCTGGGTGCGACCAGGAAAAGGCAATTCCTGTGCCTGGCGCACCAGGGAAAAGAAACCCCGTGCCTGGTGTGGCCAGGGCAAGCAATGCCGCTGCCAGGTGCGGCCAGGAAAAAGAAACCCCTGTGTTGGGTGCCGCAGGGGAGGCAATTTCCATGCCAGGTGCACCAGGGAAAGGCAAGCTCCAACCCCACCATGTGGGGAAGGGGCAGAGAAGATCCCCTTTGCTCCTCTGTCCTGTCACAGGGCTTGGGAGGTGCCAGGAATGTCCCCCGGTGCTCTGGGGCTGAGGGGGGCAGGGAGATGGGTGGGGCTTCTTTGCATATTCATGAGCCACCTATCTTCATGGATTCTGGGTTTCATGAGCATGACGCACTCCCTATCCCCCGTGACATTCGAGGGATTACTGTATTATGACCTGCACTAATAATTGAATAGTTTCAATATTCATAATTAAATCAAAGTGATTAGAAGTTCAAAATATGAAATCGTCAGTACAGTCAGCAGCTTTAAACTTAGGTTTCTGGTTTTAGCTGTTATGCCTGAAAAAAGGTCTGATTCTCCCTGATTAGTAACTATGCAAACATATAGACATTTATATTAAAATACCCCAAACAGTGAAGTTCAGCATGCAAATTTGTAAAGGTAGATACATCATCATATATTTATCTAAGAAGATATCCAATAAATGACACATTTATTCAAATTTCATTTTTTCCTGTTCTAGATGAATGAATGATGGATTTGCTTTTTACTGAATTTGGAGTAGGGTTTTTTGTTTCTATGTTTCTTCTTTGATTTTGTTGTGATTTTTTGTTTCTTTAAGTTTTACTGGCTTTGAAGGAAACTTTCCAGTCTGACCATCCAGGAGTCACTCCGTCAGTCGTACTCCCACCACTCCAGATTTTCACTGCTGGGACCAAAATCCCTTCACATCCAGTGGCTCCACTGACCCAACAGGTACCCCATTGGACTGCCTGAACACCCCAAACTCACACAGCCAGACAAGTTTCTCACACTGGGTCAGCCCCGGGTTTCCCACAGCAGAGTCCCAGAGCCTGGTTCCTTTCAGTCATTTAATCATGGTGCAGTAACACAGAAACAGTTTGTGATGGTGCCTCCAGGGAGGTACTCCTGACAAGAGAATCCCTGGGATTTTGTACCCTCACAGTTGGTGGGTGCATTACAATGTCAATATTTGATCTGGGGTATTCTCATTGTTTATTTGGATTCTACAGAGTCTCTAGGTGACCAGCCACCCCCTACCCTGCCACCTTCATCCCCAGCCAGTGCCAAAGGTCCCTGTATCCTTTGTCATGAAAAGAATCAGCGACAGACCACAGCCCCTTGCCCACCATTTCCCCTCACCAGAGCACAACCTGCAGCTCACACTGCAGCTGCACACCCAGCTGGATGTAAAACTCAATAACTGAAATCCAATTAAAATCTCCAGAAGCAGCATTTATTTACTACCTAAACTGCCACAAACTTGATGACCCATCAAGAGAAGAAAGTAGGTTTAACAAATTTTATACTTAAAATTGTTTTTATAATAGCATTATCTATAATGAAAGCAAGTAAAGAAAGGTGACTGGTTTCTACCAGAATAAAGACAGTATCTCACCATCCCTCATTTAGTGTTCCTTGATTCCCCCCCAGCCTAAGTTATATGGCATTCTCAACTCTCAGTCAGTCTCACAACTTCACAACTTATGTGTCATGGAACTGCTACTGCTGTAGAACTTAAATGACAAATATTCTTCCTATGCTCACAGAATAGGCTATTGCTGTCACAGATTATCCTGGCAATGCAATGAACTCTTTTTCCAGACAATTAGGCCATTGATTTCCTGTGGTTCAAGCATTTTCATTCTCCTTTAAAGACATAGCCAAACCTGTACTGGTAAATACTTCTCAATTTAAGTGCTATTAAATGATTAGGGAAAGTTTAAATCTTAACCTGATTTGTCATTATTTCAAATTCACCATTGAAAAGGTTTCCGTTCTGTGTAATTGCATACGTATGATTATACACACACAAATACGGACAAAGCACAGTTTAAATGCATTGATTCCAATACTCATCCAGTGATTATTAAAACTGCTCTGAGGCTTTCAGAAACATAGGGTGCTTTTAAAATATGACGGGTATTTAGCTCCTGAAATATATTCCCAGTTGAGACAGCCAACTATCTCTCACTGTAAGCCTTTAAACAGAGAGGTATTGTCTAAAGGTGTTACTCCAATTCCCAAAGAGCTGTTACATCTCTTAGAGTACCCCAATACTGAACACATCTATCCCTTTGTCATCATTATAGGACAGACTATCCTTCCCATGTTGTGATGGGTATGAACATGAGATGGTGAAAACAGCAACAGCAGGATCCTCCTCACTCTCCAAGTTCTCTCTGAGCAAGGGTAACTCAACACTGCCTGAGCTCACTGATAGTTTACTACCTATGTGTGGGGTCACAACTCACTCTTTCAGTGGTGTTTGTGGCATGACATTGAGTCACAGCAACTCTTCAAGCCATTCTGAGATCATCCACAACACTTGATATCATGCAGGAGGACAGAAGTGACCTTCCCATGGAGTCTGCTGCAGAGCTGGGAGATGAACCAAGGGCCGCTATGCTCCCAGTGGGTACCCAGCTCCACAGGGAACATCGGCCAGGTAAACATCATCCCACAGGCATGTCTGGAGCAAACACATAGAAGTACTTGTGGAGGAGCAAGTAAGACAGGGAAATCAGCCACTTGTAGGCAAAGCCAATTTTGGTGGTAACAACAACAGTTTACACATCACAATCTCCTACCTCAATCAATCAAGCATTTGAGGACATGGCACTGTAAGTTCTCTGGTGCTGTAATATATGCAAAGTACTCACTTGTCTTTTTTTTTCTTTAAAGCTTTTCAGCTTTTTCTTTTGAGGTAGTGACTTAAAACAACTGCTACCTTAATTTTGCTGCTGTGGATTCACAAAGACACACATTTTGATTCCAGAAAATCTCCGAGGCAGTAAATGACGTCATACAATTTTTACCACGCGATTTCCATGGAGAAGACATACCTATCCTATCTTTGTCCTTCTTGATAACCTCATGGAGGTTAAACACATACATTTCAAATTTTAAGGCAAGTTTAGATCTTTTGCTGTCCTAAGTCAACCATCCAAACCAAGTAAGTTTTCCATCCAGATTGCAGCAATTCCCTCTGCTCTGATCTTTCATCTGGCCACAGGCCACACTGCTGGCAGGACGGCTCACATCGCTGTGAGCACATCAGCCAGCCACTACAAATAACACCCTGGCTGAGCCAGAACGACTGCAGCTATGGCAGGCACTTCGTGATAAATGAAAAACTGCTGTGCAGTAATTTCAGAGCACTGGTGTTTGGCAACAGTGCAAGCAACCTAGTCCATGGGGTGAAGTAAAGCACCAGGCAGATCTATCTGGGCCAGGACAGCAGCAGTCACGTTGTCCAAAGAGCTCTTCACTTGGACAAGCGCTGCTCTAAACAACTTTCTGACACCCTTAACTGCTGGATTCCCCTACAGACCTGCAAGCCCACATCCCCATCTCTGCGGTGAGCATTCACATTCAGTTTGCTTCCACTCAAAACCCTTTAGACACAAAATTACCCTCCTCTCTTAACACAGAGCATCCCCAGAATTCCAAAACCCACTGCCCTACCCTTTTCAAGTGGTACACAAATAGGGATGTCTTCGGTAATACTCTCCAATACACACATCCAGTGAAAAGATGAGAAGCTCATCATAGGATAACTGCAAAGAATACACTGAAAATTTGTTCTCTACCTAGGAATCAAATTATTACCTTTAAGGCAGGATCAATCACGGTTTATAACCCATACTTGTTGCACAGTTTAGAAAGCATTTAAACCAGTGCACAGATACTAGGTACCTATACCAAAGATACTAAACAACTATACACATTGCTGGTACCTCAAACATCTTCCCTCTGACAAAGTATTTAAGAAACTCGTTTAATGGGATCATTAGCACCGCTAGGTCTCGGGAAAACCAACACCATCTCATGAAGAATCAGCACTAATTTCTGCATTTGCTTTAAGTTCCACTGTAGAAAATGTAAGTTGGTTTAAATCACTGCAAATACTTTGGAACATTTTACACTCACTCAGAAAACCTACATGGCTTCAGAACCAACATCTTTAAATTATTTAAAGGTTTTCAAAACTTTTGTGCCGAGTCAGTTACAACATAATGCCACATTGCATCATATTAGTTAAAGCAATTTGACAGCAGATGCGGTTCTTTACCGGCTCTCCTGATCCCTATTATACAGGCAAAGCAGTTACCTACATGACTGGAGTCTTCACTTCTCTGCCCCTGAGTTCTCACACACAATAGAGACAATACTCCAACTAATTGGTCCATCGTGCAAACAAAGCCTGTACTTGGAATCCATCTCTCGCAATACCTACTTACTACGCTCAGCTCAAACAAAACCAAAATTTGTCTAAGTCAGACTGGGCAGTACAGCACACAAATAATTCCTTGACTATACCTAAAAAAATGGGATAAAACAGCAAGATAGATACATATATCACATTAAAAAAAAAGAGGAGGAAAAAATGCAAGCTTCATACAAGTCTGTGACAAGACAGAGAAGAGAGTCCACCTAGGAGCTTCTGAAATATATAGAAGATAAAAAGCATCTACTCCCAAGAAACCCCAAATTTAAAGCATTTCACTTTGATTGTCCTTCTGTCTTGCAGTGTGCAACAATCACACAGGAGTTGATCAAGCGGATTAAATGCTACAGGTGGAGATTAAACTTGCAGGGGTAACAGCTGCTCACTGGCTACCAGTACTCTGGCATCATTATGGACAACCAGCCTATTTCTTGTTACAATCACACCAGGCCTACAAGTCAGTAACAATGGGGATGTCTATCGCTACCTCTCCCCAGCAGTTTTTACCATCTGCCTTTGCTTTTCCATCTCACCTTCAGTCTGGCACGGTTTTAAACTATTCTCTGGTTCATACTCATGTCGTTGTTCAATTTGTACAACTAATGCTCTACAGTTTTGCAAACTCAATGTTTGGCTGCGGCCCATGCATCACTACACTAGGACACACTAATCTGATGAAAACAAAACACCTGTCAATCCAGAACCCGAAAGCAAACAGGTCCCTTACAGAAATGCCTGCTTTTACACTGCTGCAAGCACTGTCTGAAAACCATGAGTTAGCTGGTCCCTGTCCTGAGGGGATGGCCAACCAAAGCACATATTTAATGTTCAACTTTAAGAAATGCTGCTGTTGCAACCTACAGTGAGACTGCACTAAAGAAATATGCTCTGGCTGTATCAAAACTTTGTATCACTTAAGATGTAAGTAAACTCCAGCTATGAAAATAACATCCTCTCGCTTCTAATCTGCTGTAACATTAGCCAGCTCATGGGAGGATAAGGCAGAAGGATGATACCTCACAGCTGGATGAGAACAAAAGCTGAAAGTCAGCCATAGGAAGTCAAGCAAAATTCTGGAACTGGCTGGAAGTAATTCTTCATTATGGACAAGTTCTGTCTGAAGCATAAGCTCATACAAGTTACTCATGTTCCTCAGAGCAGGAGAGAGGCTTAAGAAACAGCACCCAAACTCAAAAATACATTTTTTTCCCTTGTAACTGGTCAATGCTTTCCATGCCATGCCAATGCCATAATACAGTTGAGTCTCCTATATCTCGCACCCGCGGTCTTATTTGGGGCCCATGCAGCCCAACTTGCACGTTGAATGGTGGCGTGCCCCCGCTGCCACCCATACTGCCCCCGCTGCTGCCCGAGCCACCACCAGCGCCCGTTCCGCCGCCCCAGCGGCGGGTCGCACATACACAGTTGTGAAATGGGTCTCCTACATCACTGAAAAATCATGCCGCTAAGATCTGAAGCTGCAATATGGGGGGTGTGAAGTGCAAGAGGGCCAACTGTATTCCCAAAACTAAGCCAGGTACTCAATTTCATCTCTAATGGACACAAACCCAACCAGTAGCCATGTCCTTTCTATCACTCCATGTAGGTGATGTGTATCAACTCATGTTAAAGTCCCCCCAATTCCATGAACCAAGGTCAGTTGAAAGCAATTAATGATCTGGCTCAACATATCCAAAGAACTGACACACTCATTAGTTACCTAAGCAGCAGGATATTACAGTAAATTATGACAGCTGCTGTGTGTAGCTTTTCAAAACTATTTTCTATGCCCTTAAATACAGCCAGCATGGAAATGTCCTTTAACAGGGAAAAAAACCTTGTCTCTAGATCAGTCCCCTGTATGGAATCCAGTAGTATATAAGTGTCACTTGCCAGCATTTACAAAGCCATGACGCACATAGTGTAAAGGCTTTAAGGCTTTGCTAACACCAATCCGCATGTACTGCTTTCAGTAAAAGCAGACACAAAAACACTCTCCTCTCCTTATCAATTCCAGAGTAAAGCCTGACATCCCCCTTGCCCTGCCTCCTCTATGAAACACCCAGTTCTCTCTTCTGCCTTTATAATGTTGCATTTCTCTCACTTTAAAAAAAGCACATCAATAGAGACAGACCTTGAATTTAAGAGGGGGAAAAAAGTTTTCCTAGCCTTCTAAAATCTCTCAAAATCTAAATATTTAAAGACATTCTGTTATGTCCCTCTGTAGAAATACCCATTTACAGCCCTCAAAAATGTGACTCCACCTCTCTGTTTCTTCCAGAATCTCCCATATCTCCACTGCTGTACTCACCATACCAGATTTGGCGCAAGGAAGCAGACAGGACAGGACAGCCTGGCTCTTTCACCTCCTGTGCATTTGCACAACATGCATTGCACTTGCCTCACAGACATCACAATTTAAACAGATGAGGCTGAGAGAAAAGCATAGCAGTTTTCCTCATTTATAGGTTTTCAGGAGAATAAGAATTTTGCTCATGATCACACAAAGAAATTTATGGCAGAGGCAAGAAGTGAACTCATACATCTCAATTCATTAGTGTGACTCCAATAACATCTTTTCTCTCAAGAGCAGTGTGTCCAGTCATTTCTCACCATGGGAGGTCAAGAAATACTTCAGCTGCAGACATTTTCCTCTCATTCTCCTGGACCTGAGGAGAATTTATCACATTTTCCTGGACTTCGTGACTTGAACAGATATACATGAACAGTTACAGCAACAAATGTTAATGCAACAAATGAGGTATGTCCTATTCGCACTGATGATAACAGTTCTCTGGAGTACTGTAAGAAATAACCTCACAGAAATACCCCAGTGGAGCCCCAGATTCATTTCCCTGACTCTGCCTCATTCATTACTGGATTTGAATGTATAACAATATATTGAACCTTACGCACATGTAAGAATGAGGACTAGGAAAAATAATTCCTGCAGACCCATTCATCCTGGAAATTCCTTCAGTTGCGTCTGCAAGGTAAAATGAATTAATACTCTACAGGTTCAGTGGAGAACAAAATACCAACCAATCAGGAAGAGGAGGTGGGCAAGTGGGAAAAGTATACAGCAAAACAAGCTGAGAAAGCTCTGTTTTTATCCCCTCATGGAATTTACCTGAAGGGAGCCCAAGGCTGATATCTTTTACAGTAGAAGCAGCAAGAAGGAAAAGAACAGGAGACTGAAACTCACTGCCATGCTGTTATAAAGCTGATGAACACAGCAGGATGCTAGTCTTGCCAGCACAGGGCAGGTCTTCTTATCCTGTGCTCTCATAGCTTGAAAACAACTTTACAAGGCTCTTGAAATGGTGCATACCTCACACCTGAGCCCTCACAGTAAGAGCTAAGCAGACATGCTAAAGGCATAAATCCTGTGCTACAGAGCTACGTAATGTTGCACAGCAGCAAGCTACAAGGAAGAGGAAGTGACTCTAATTACAGTTCTGATCACTTCACTTCTGCACCTTCAAGAAAAGTCACAGTATCACAGTATAGATAAGGCTGGAAAGGACCTTGAAGATCATCTAGTCCAAATTTAAGGATTCTCTTTGCCAGTAATGCCTTTGCTGTAGTAGGTAAAAGTCCTCCCACTTTGTATTCTGAACTAGCCACTCAGTGCAGTCCATTCTTCATCTTCCCACCCAGGAGCCTCTAGCTGCCCATAATTATATACAAACTTCTACAGAGAATATGTTAGGCTGTTCTGAAATGGGAATTACATTAGCACATTATCAAACTCGAGGAAAACTTCCATAACCTCTCAGTGAGTATCTATGGCACAAAGTAAAAACTACAATGTCCAGTCCCAGAGTATTTCCCTTTTTAGAGGATTTGTCAGAGTACCAGTACACACACACACACAAACCCTGAGTCACCCACTGGAGACATGCCTCAGTTCTATTCTCATGTCAACAACTCAAATTTAACAGTCAGAGCAGAGCGAGAACATCAAACAAATTTATCAAGCTCCTCTCATCTCTCACTTGCTAAATAGAACTATATTTACTCTGGTTAGCAGCATCTCTCAGGGAATTAATACAAAGTCAAGCATGGTTTTGGCCAATTCATCAAGTATCAGGATGTTTCCTGAACAAACACTTCCCTTGCCCTATTAGATGTGGCCATCTAACCACTGGGCCAGTAAAGGCACACAGAGTGTTTTCAAAAAAAGCTATCACAGGAATGCAATGAAATGGTTGCAATGGGTGTGAGAAACAGCCCTTTCAGTAAAGCATCACTATGTTTAAATAAAGATACAAGCTTAGCAAGGGTAAATAAACTGTAGTGCTTTCCTTCAGATAAGAAATACGCAATATTTAAACAAGGTAGTCCTTTTGTACTGATGGAATCAGTACAAATACTGAAAAATAATAATTTCCTGAAAAACCTTTCCAGTTCATAGCCCTTGGTTCTACTATGCCAGAATAAGAATTCTGGACAGCAGTATAGTTTGTATTCCTACAGGAGAAAGTTAGAATATTTTAAATGTACTACTCTAATAGAGATAGTAAATGTTATAAAGTATACACTCTTCCCCCTCCCCCCAGTAACGGATGTGATCACCCCCAGGTATTGTGGGATACACAGTCCCATTGTCAGGCAAGGGGATTCTAAACAGTATGGATGTGAAAGCTGGATTCCACAAAATCCATCCATTGGGGAGGAGAAGAAAGCGTGCTTTACCCTCTGGTTCCAACTTTCTTTTTAAGGAGCATGCAACTTCTGTGGATCTTGCTACTGGATACATTTTGTAAAGCAGAAAGTAATTCTATTATAGATTTATCTTTCTCTTCTGCTAACATTTCCTTTGTAAGATCAGCAAGTAAGGTTTCTGTAAGGTCAGAAATGGCTTTTCAACCTCTAGAGACCCAACTGGTCTTTTCAAGCAGTTTAATAGCCTTTATCTCTTGAAAACATTTCAGTTGTGTGGGTGACTCCTCTGATTCCCCTTGCATTATAAATATATCTGCAAACCCTGCAAACAGCATCAGGCACACATTATAGAGCACAGCCACCAAATCACATTTTTCTGTTGAATATGCAGAATCGTAGGAGCATATGCCAAGGATAACATCTATCCTCTAACACCTACAAAAGCTAAGGAGACTCTGGGCTGGATTGCAAAGTGGCCAAGCTGATTCTGTGACAATATCCATGCAGCTTCAGGCTTACTTCCCTGTTAGGTGCATCATAGCCCATTTTCCAGGACTAACACTAGTCATTAGTATCTTCCTGCAAGCAGAACTACCCCAGTTTACAAGTGGCAGCATAAGTGGCAATAGTTTTAAACTGAAAGAGGGCAGGTCTAGATTAGATGTTAGGAAGAAATTCTTCACTCAGAGGGTGGTGAGGTGCTGGAACAGGCTATCCACAAAAGTTGTGGATGATTCACTCTCGGAACTGCTCAAGGCAAGCTGAGATGGAGCCCTGAGCAACATGATCTGGTGATCTATAGCAGAGGAGTTTGGAACCAGCTGATCTTTAGGGGTGCTTCCAACCTTAACCATTCCATGCTTCTACGTTCTACACAGAAGTGTGACCTCATTCAGGTCACAATAGTCTTCACTTCAGTTTCCATTAGATTTTTGCACTGGCCATATGGGATCATAAAAGGGTGAGCAAGTCCTGCTGATCACTCCTTGGCTCTCCACCTGGCAAATCTCCATATAGACAGGAAACATGGAGTCTCAGTTGGTGTGATACCAGCAGTGCACTGTTGTGGGAGCGATCAGCACCTGTTGGTGTTCAGCCCCACAACAGAAGGGTCCTCAGAGACTGGACAAGGTAAACTACTTGATCTCCTCCATCTCCAAAGCAGGTATAACCAAAAGCCCACTGGTTCCCTTTGGGGTCTTTGAAATACTGTTTTCCTGTCACAGGAACATTTCTGAGAAAGAGGGGTGAAAAGGCCAGATTCTGACACGCCGGATCAAAGACTCTGCTAATTGAAAGCAGCAAATTGAATTCATTTAGTACAATTTAATGCAGATGGTGAGTGAAAATTTCTTTCAGATATAATTTGAGTAGTAAGTCTTAAGAATAAGTTCTGCTTCTTTGTGCGCTGTTACAAGAGGAAGAACCTGTTCTTTTTAAAAAGCTTGTCTCAACCCTCCTTTTTATTGCTATGCAATGAACCTACCAAAAGGTAGGTTCAGAATCTCCACTTAACATATGCAGGAAACATGTAAATATAATTTTTGCTAAGCATTATCAGTTATGCAAAAGTGCAAACAAGACTTTCCCAAAGGAGATTTTTCTGTAATCAGGTCCATCATCTTGGACAGCTCAAAATTACAAAAAATCCCAAACCACAGCACTGGCACATTAAGGGCAAGATTTTGTGATTGAAACAAACAATTTTTTTAAGCGACCTACAGGAGAGGAGCAGTACAAGATATTTTTTCAGATTACATACAGGTATTGTGCACAAAGTGCTCCGATTATATTACAAGGAAGTATTTGCCCCTGATGAGGACCTTTTACTCAGTGTGGCTTTGATTTCCCCCTACACACCATAGTAGAGCCTGAAAAATACAAACCAGCTTCTTTCAAGCTTACTTGGATGTTGAGTATTTAAAGGTGTAGGTACCTCAAAACCTTAAATACTGCAAAACAAGTCGAATGCTGTCATCTCATTTAATTTTGCTGACTGCAGAAAAATATCCTAGAAACCCATTTCCTCACACAGCTAATTCATCTTCCCCATGTGGGAAGAAACCCGTTTCCTCAGCGAACAGAACAGTGTGCCAGAGACAGGCACTGATGTACTGGCTTTTAATGTTGATTCCATGTATCTTGTTGGAGTGAAGCCATGGCAGAGGCGTTTGTTATTCCTTCTCCTCCAAGTTTGTAGCAAAACACATACAAAAAAGGTCTTCACCATAAGACCGGTAAACGCAGTTAGCTTATCTCCTTAAAGAAACACGAAGTATGCAAACCTAGTTTTAAATTTATGAGGATTTTTTAAAAGAAATTATGTTACAGCTTAATTCTTCCATATTTTATTTAGGACACTCAAATAACCTTTTAAGTACTCCAGAGAACAATGTCCACCCCAAATTTCAGTGACAGAAGGTTCATTTTAAAGTTGTACACATAATACAGCTTTGACTTTTGAGGTTAACTCAAGCTTGATAAAAATAGGTACCACTGTGTCAAGTACATACTGCTTTCATACCAAAGAGTGAATGCTCCTGTTTGCATTTTCCCCAAAAGTCAACAGTACTTCTCTTGAAAAACAGAGTTGAAAAATCAGGATAGTTTGTTTCTCTTTCCTGCTCTTCAGCCACAAACAAGATGGGAAAGTCAGAAATCTACTTGTTCTATAAACCTAAAAGTCATAGGACCCACCTTGTCTTCAAATCAGTGCCTAGCTGCACATTTTGGTGTTAAAATATTTTTGTACATCAAAACTCCCAGTGACCAGAAACAAACACCTAGTTAATGGCTCTGTTTAAAAACTAGTTAATGTTATATGCAGAACACATTATGATAAAGCTGTCTTCCTTCCAGCCTCCTTTTCTTAAGATGCGTTCAAAATAGTAAAGACCTGGGAGGAGTGAAGGTCATGGGGAAAATTAATTAGCATGAAACTAAAATTAAAGTACTGAATGGGTGCAATTTCATTCTCTATTCAAATGTATTCAAATCACCAGTAATCAATTCAGGTGTAGCAACCAATGACAAAGCTACCTGAATAAAGCACACGACACAAGATTTAAAGAGGTTGTTGAAGTTCACAGTCACCACAGATCACTGTCAAGTTTCTGTGTCTCTGGCTTGAATTGTTGTCCCCAGTTCCGAACTACAGCCATATGTTTCACATAAAAACAAAGGACGACCAAGGGCCCTCAAAGGATCAGAAGCAGTTATCTTAAAAATAATGCCTTCTTACATCCCAATGGTTTCGTAACCAGGCACGAACGGGCCTCTGCATCCTCGTGATTTCCCTGTTGCTGCTAACATCTGACAGCATTCTCATGCTGGACACCAAGCGATGAGGGAACAAATGCAACATCTCAGAATAAGGGGAGCACATGACATCTCCAAGACTAGCAATACAGAGGACTAGGATAGGTGATCTGGCTCCCACCCCGCCAGCAGTTTGGCTTCGTCAAACACCAGCAATTTGGCAACCCCTGTTTGTTACTGCAGACCTCTGCCAGCTAGGGATTGTTGTTGAGCTATTGAGAAACACTTAATGAGCACCACATGTTTCCCAAGTGTTCTGGGATGTAACCTAGCATAAGAAAAAAACAAGAAAGTTCAACAGACAGCTTAATGGCAACACAAGCATTTTAGCTTTTATGCGTGTCCTGCAGTAAAACATGCAGTGACCCACGCCCTCTGCCATAAACATGAGTGATGGCACAGCCAACAGCAAACCTATCACCCCTGCTGGGATGAGACACTCCCATCTCAGCTGGAGCCCTGTAGCTGGATTAAGATACACAAATCATTGCAGGGCACATGCAGACTTTCTGAGCATACTATGAACATATTATGTGGTCACATTCGAAGACTTCTCATCAACATGAAGACAGGTCACATAAAAGGAATGCCATCACAGGGCCTCATTTTCAAAATGTATTTAGAAACTGAAAAGAAAATTGCACTAATTTAAGAGTTTTCAAATAAGACCTAAAAGAGAACATTACATTCAAAGACAGCAAGCATCCTATACCTTAGCTCAGAGAGCAAGTCAGCAGCAGAGCTCAAAGTGTCCTTGGCCTCACAACCCCCCATGCTCACTGCTACAGCAGCAGCAGTTACGCAAAAGTTACACACAGACATATATATTTACAGCATTACACAATAAACCAACATAAAAATGAACACTAGGTTATATTGTGGGAAGTGCCATCCAGATGGCAAGCAGAGCTCGAGTTATTGCTGCAGGCAGTCGAGAAACAGACCTTGGATGGAGGGACATTGCATTGGCAGGCAGAGGAACCAGAAGAGCAGCTCTCAATCAGCAAAACCAGCCTTTTCAGCAAGGCATAAATATTGTAAAGATGAGATATTAGTGACAGTCTGAAATATCCCAGTCACACTCCTGGCACCGGGATCTGAAGTAAAGGCATTTCGGCAGAATAATTCAAGGTAGAAAGGAAGTGGGTTCCACCAAGGGGAGGAAGGAGGAAAAGGAGGGGAAAAAATTTTAAAACCAACACATACACAAAAAAAAAAAAATACCCACCACACAAAACCCAAAAACCCAACAAAAAAAAAAATCAAAAAATCAACCCTTTTTATCAGAAAGACTACAGGTAAATGGGAATCACTGAACAGAAGAATCTGAACAGCTCTCCTCTATGCAAGAGTGAGCTCCCAGATAAATACCTTTGTACATGCACCAGAGCAATCTGCTTATCTATGTCTCAGAACAGAAACAGCTACAAACTACCTGATAATATGCAGAAATCTGATGAGACTTTACTGAAAAACCGCATCATCCTAAGGAATGAATACCCACTCAAAATCCACAGATCTGGCGGAGCTGGCCGAGAATTCCCATAGTTCTTTTCCATCACCTCCACTCCCTACATTCAGTGCCCCTTGCAATCAGACAGATATTTTTCCAGCCTGGTTTCTCACCATAATCCCAAACGGTCACCTGCCTTCACAATTAAGGGTAGCACAGCTTCCAAGACCTTGCCGAGACAACACAAGGCTAAGTAGCACAGAGTCCTTTCAGTGCCAGGGTTTAATCCCACCTTGCATAACAATTCAGAAACAAGTCCAGAGATCCCACCACAGGCCCCTTCCAGGGCTTAAGCAAAGCTTGGTGGCAGCAAGGGTCAATGTAAAGCTCCAGGTGGTTCAGGCACTTCCATCTTTTTTTTTCTTTTTCCCCAAAGCTCTTAAAATTAATTGTCACCAACTCTCAAAAGGTCCCAGTGTCGGATACTACAGATTAAGAACCATTATGCAATAATCGAAGTGGAGAAATGAGATACTGCATCTCGGAGAAGAGCGACAGATCATTATAGTACAATAGAATAGAGCATCACTAAATTCAGCCTCCAAAGGTCCCTCTTTTAATCATACAGTGGATAGTCCAGACAAGGAATACATTACTTTTTACTGCTAACTGGAGAGGGTAATTTCATTTTCTCTAAGGAGCACCCGTAACACATGATGGAGCAAATGTCAGGAACAAAGTAAGTAGTGTGTGGTACAAATTTCAGAGATAACTATTTCCTAGTAATCATTTCAACATTTGCAAGGTTTTATTGCACTGAGTTAATGGTAATTTTTTTATTACATAAACAGAGCCCTGCAAAATACAAAAAGAAAAAATAATCACCGGGGAAAATAACAACCTAAGTGGTTCTCAACCCAAAACTTAATTGGCAGATTAGCTTTCCCAAGGAGATTTCTTCACACACTGCTTCCATCTGACACTAAAATCCTCAGCATCTTCACTTAAAAAAATAAAACTCTTACTGCAGATTAGAAGTTGAAATCCTTTACCCTATTTACTGAACTAGCAGATTTGCTAAAATTTCCTCCATGATCTTACAGTGACATCATTGTCATACTCATTTCCCAAAGGATGAAAAAATAACTCAGCAATAAGAAACAGTGGAGACAGATTTTAACATGAGATGCAGCTTCCTTAAAGTAATGCACCAGTTCCCAGCTATTACACCAAACCTCCTTATACTCACAGCTTGGCGTACAGTATTCCTTGCACATCTATTTTGGCAATCTCTTCCAAAACTTATTGGAGCTAACAGGCTTCAAAATCAAGTTCTAAAATGGAGATGGGCCCTAAAGTGAGCAGCCCAAACACAAATTATTAAAACCGAACACACTGTGGGAGTGAAATCCATCAACTTCTTTTACTGCCTAACACTTGAGAGCTCTTTCCCTCTACCACTGAGCTAACATCACTCCAGCTCTAAAACATGGAGGAACACTTCTGAGTAACCTCAGTGTGCCTGTTGGATTTCAAGGATAAATTAGTGCACTATTTTTGCACTAGTTCTGCCATCCATCTCCACTGTAAGTTACTCAGCAGGCAAGAAACAGAGGTACAAACACTAAAGTAATTCACTCCCCCTAATACAAATCTATTTACAATCACGTTTCCATTGACAGCAGAAAGTGAGACTCTAATTGTGTGCAAGATGTTTGGTACCATAAATTAGTGGAAGAATATTTTAATATTCAAGGAACCTGTCTTCTATACAGACTTTGTTTGAAGGAAGGATTTCTTTGCAACAGCATGGATGCCGATTACAAAAGTCACAAGCCCTCTGTACCTAAAGCAATTATTCAGCAAACACCCTACACCTGCACTATTGAGGGGCTGATTTAAGACTGGGATCCATTTGCATTTACAGTTACAGTCAGCATGCAAGTCCCCCAGCTGCAATAAATATAACTACAGAAGTATGGAGAGAAGGCAGAGACTCCAGACCTTGTTCAAGTCCTGAATGCTGAACAACAGGCTCTAAGGATTTGAAATTCACTGCGGAGATTAAAGGCACATAGACACTTAAAGGAATATTCAAAAGCACCTAAGCAAGCTAAAATCTTTGAAAACTTTACTAAGTATCTGTTCACATCTTTAGAAACTTAAATACATTTGAAATCCAACCCCACAAGCATATTAAAGGCAAATTCAATCCGGTGAATTTAACAAGCATACTAGACTTCATAGTCTCCAAAAACCATGTTTATTCACACTTGTCTTAGCACAGGAAAGCTTTTTAGATGCCTCTCTTCTAGACTGTCTGACAGGAGAAGACAAGGAAAATTGTTCATGTGAATGAGTGATGAATCTAAGAATAAGACAGGTCAGTCATGGGGACAACATGCTTGCTTACAGGGGCTTAGAACAAAAGCAGTGAAGCAACGTGACCTCAACAGTCAGTCATTCTCCCACTGAGAGCCACAGTCTTGCAAAAAAATTTTCAGGCCACTGAGGTTAGGTGCTTTTAGGGTCAGAGATTTCTCTTACTATATACCCATACGGGGGCTAGTCCAGAGCCTTCGTGAACAACTATAGGCCAGTCAGCCTGACCTCAGTCCCATGCAAAGTCATGGAACAGATGGTCTTGTGTGCCATTACACAGCAACTGCAGAACAACCATGACATTGGATCTAGTCAGCATGGATTTCGGAAAGGCAGGTCCTGCCTGACTAACCTGATCTCCTTTTATGATCCAGTGACTCGACTGGTCGACGACAAAAAGGCTGTGGATGTTGTGTACTTGGACCTTAGCAAAGCCTTTGACACGGTTTCCCACAATAAGCTTCAGGAGAAACTTGTAAAGCACGGGCTGGAAAGGAACATTTTATGCTGGGTCACAAACTGGTTGGAAGGGCGAGCTCAGAGGGTGGTGGTGAATGGTGCAACATCAGACTGGCGGCCAGTCACCAGTGGAGTCCCACAGGGGTCAGTGTTGGGCCCAGTACTGTTCAACATCTTTATC
>WEKX01008943.1:7357-72660 GCA_013390025.1 Pitta sordida | reverse complement strand
TAGATGATCCTTGTGGGTCCCTTCCAACTCATAATTTTCTGTGATTCTGTGATTCTGTGACCTCCAGCAATGCTTCTGCTTTAACTCAGACATATACAGCCTGATTTCTAGAAAATAGGTCCTAAACCTCCCCAGCTCTAGCCCCATCTTGTGACGGGAATTTAGTTAACCACATATTTAGAACAAGATGAGTCTACCACTGGGTACAGTTTTTCTATCTGTGCCTCTCTATATATAATACTAATGTTCACATGAAAGGGTCTTAAAATGCCTAAAACATATGTAAACACATTTGAACGTGCCTTTCTTCATATACCTATCTATAGATTTTTATATATATATATACATATAGTATATAGATTTATATATGCACACACATAGGAGAATGCAAGCAGCAGTTGGGTATGTAATTGGCATTTTATAAAGGTCACCTTTTTATGCAGAAAGAAAGACTGCTGAAGGTTAATTAAATTAAATTCTACATTTATCCAAACTCTCCAAAGCAAGGACTTTAATAACATCCTTAAATAACAGCCAGCAGTTCTAAAATATCTTTGAGAACATGATGATCAGTTAAGTCTTGGATCAAGACAGATAAAATCAACTGTGTTGTACATGTTTGGTTTCTCAGTTCTTTTAGAGAAGTTCGCCACAGGGTGGGGGAAAAGCTACGCCAGGGGAGGTTTAATCTTAACGTTAGGAAGCAGTTTTTCACGGAGAGAGTAATTGCATATTGGAATGGGCTGCCCAGGGAGGTGGTGGAGTCGCCATCCCTGGAAGTGTTTAAGAGAAGACTGGACGAGGAGCTTAGTGACATGGTCTAGCTGGTCTAGCTGGGGGGTGAGGGCTGGATGACCCTGGGCCCCCTCCGGCTCGGAGTGGCCTGCTAGGTTGTGAGGCATCTAGGTTGTTATTATGCTTTGGGATGTGCCCTCGGTCGCTGTATGGGTATTAGATGGTGAGTTGGACTAGATGATCCTTGTGGGTCCCTTCCAACTCATAATTTTCTGTGATTCTGTGATTCTGTGAAAAGGTTTAGTTGCTGTGTTGGTGGGGTTTAATTGAAAAAAAAACGTTGAGAGTAGTTTAGTGCTTCCAAGTTTCTGTTGTTCCCATTCCAAAACTTGTGTGCAACAATAACCATTTGCAATTTAGTCCACGCAGGCCTTTGGATGGCAATGACATCTTTCAGTCAGGTCCTCTGTGCTGATGCTTGTTAGCACAAAACTCAGTAGAAGAAATCCTGTAGTAACAAAATAGTCCAAATCCTGTCAAAGGCCAAAGTCATTTCAACCATTACACTCCTGAGTGCTTGCTGTGAGCGTGCAACAAAACACAAGCATGTGAGGATGTATTCAACACAATGTGTAACACATCCATCCCAACTTTTAGGATTAAATTAGGTTACTCTATCCTGTACATGCCTATTTAGGCCCCTGGGTTGTCCCACACTCTGGACAGGAAAGAAGTCCTGTTACAGAAAGCAGGCAGCAGGAGGATCAGCTCTCATGGTAGTAAGGACACAAGGTTACACAGATCCCAGTTGAAAAGGTCAGGAGACATTGCTACTTCCCCCAAGTCCCATAAATCACACACTGCAATTTAACACTAGACAGATATATTTTTAATTTTTAGTCAAACTTTGTTACAGAGAAGTAATTCTCATGCATTTGCTATCACCACATCTGCAAACTGACATAAGGAGACAGTGCCCTGCCCTGGCATCAGGACAAAAAGAGAATCTATAAATGTGACTTTCCAACCTTGCAGTTTAAATGTGTTGTTCACAGAGACAGAACAAAAGGAAGGTAACAAACCAGTGCAAAGGACAATCATCACAATTGAGAACTCATGCTTCTGCAGGAAACAATGTTTTAAAATTCTTTGCTCTGAACAAATCTGACAGATAACCTACAAAAAGAAGAGCGAGCAACAAGCAGCCACTGGCTTCAGGTCTCTCTCCAACCACAATGTCATGTCAACTGGTAGAGAAGCAATGGCCAAGATGACTAGTGAGGCAGGAGAACAACGTTCCCTTCTTTGGAATTCCTTTTGAACAGGATACAACAGGGTCTGGTTTCATAACCAACTTCAGAGGAGTCAGGGCTAACAGTCACACACTTTTACCTCCTAGAGAAATCCTGTTAGCTAAGAGTGTTCTCAGATACCCAGCTGTTCCCATATAATACACATACACAAAAAGCCCATTAGGGTCTATGAACTGCATATAGGGCTCAAAGCATTTAAATTGTTACAGCAACCCTGTTAAAAATAGACTACTTATAAATAATGATTCCTCACCACAGATTTCATTAGCAGCAGACATACTAGTAGAATCAGATATCTACCATCCAGACCAGCTAAAGCAATTAAAAACTTGTCATTCTACAAAGAGGAACTACATTCTCTTTCAGAGGTATAGCACCTATGTACAGAGCCAGTGTAGGCCAGATCCTAGTGTATGAATTATTGGGCATTACTAATTTCATTGGGAATCTGCCCATTTACACCAAAATGACAGGAGAGGAAGTCTCTCCGTTCCCACAGTGCTGCAGACACTTCCATCCTCCCACCAGCTCTCTTCATTTAATTAGATCCTCAACATGGTGAAGGAATTCAATGCAATTCATTGAACTGTATGTAGCCAAGACACCAACATCTGCTCCTATTCTCAACAGAAGACAACAATCACTTCCAAAATCGGCTCCCTAAGACTTGCCCATGTACACTATAAATCTTCATGAATACCTTTTGATTTGCAGAGAATAGAAGAAGATGATTTATCACGCTAGTTGATCATACCAGGTAGAGGGAGGAACAGGACAGAGACAGGTAGTGTCTGTGCTCTGCCCAGCTCAGAGCCTTCAGCTATGGGTCAGTACAGCTGACGAAACTACAGAACTTTATTATCAGGCATTGACTCCTTCTTGAAAGATTAAAAATTCCCCACAGTTTACAAAAAGTGAAAACACAGTCTCCTTTAACTAGAAGCTGCATTATTTCATTAGATAGGTCTGCGTTCCATATATGTATTTTGGAATTCGTAAAGGTTTTCTTTTATATAATAAAAATCAAGAGTATTTGTGAAGAAATGAAAATCCTCCTCTGGTATTTCCTGATACATACATATCAGTAATAAAATAAAATTCCTACATTTACATTTGTATTTCTCCTTTCACATTTCTGTGCACATTTGTCAGTCACTTTACTTGCCTGGGAAAGGTAAACTCAGACTTTTCTTTCCTGGAGAAAGAAAATTATCTTGGAGGATCCTTGTCAGAAGCTATGGATGAGAATTCTTGGTTATTCCCCTCGTGCTTGTCCTCTCGGAAATGCTGTTCAGAGAAGTACAGAGACTGCATAACCTCTCCAAGCTTCAGGCCAACAATATTTTCACCAAACTAAGGTGGTGAAAAAACACCTGATTAACCTAAAGTTATTGATGCATTAGGTTAAATCTGACAAGCTTTTTTTTGCTTAGAAAAAACCCCAATCCCTGGGCAATCCCTCCCTCTCTATCCCAGTCGTACCTTATTGTTTAATACTCAAGCATCTCAAAGCCTGGGCTTGAGTTGATGCTTTTCCCACAGCCAGGAGAGTCACAATATGTAGGCCAAATCCTCCCCATATCAACACAAAGCAGGAATTTGTGCCACAATTTAGGAGAGTACATCAGTAACTGGGCAGTTTGGAGCAAGGCTCACAACTGCTCCCAGAGAAATTGTGCTGTTTGGCATAAACAGCTCTATACTTGGCGGCCAGAGGAAACAGGAGAGAAAGAACAACATGAACTCATGGTCAGTCATCAGGATGTTCATTTGCAAGGTAAGAATTCACACTGCAATCTTTGCCATAGATGACCACTAATGTGGAGGCAGATGTCATTTATGCAGCTCTAGTCACGCTCCCATTAGAATTTAAATTGAATTTGCAGTGCCAGATCCTCACACATGAAAAAAAAAAATTAAAGCACATTCATTTGAGCCAACAGGGTAATATTAAACACATAACAAAAAAAATTTGCTGTTATCTGCTTGGCTAAACCAAACCTGTCTTCTCTGGGGCTCTGGGTGTTTACACCACTTCAGCAACTGACTTCTCATTTTCATCTTGGGTCAAAAAAACCAAAAATTCCTCATGTATGTGAGCTGGATTATAGCCACATTAGTCTTAGACACAAAAAACCCCAATATAATCCCTGATGTTTACTATTTATCTACATGACATAAGATGTTTATAACATACACTCCCATATCTACTCCTTATTGGGAATCTGAATATTACTCTCCTGAGAACCCTGCTTCACAAGTAGCAAATGCTCCCTAATAAGTTGCAAGCAGACAGTTTGATTTTAGAGGGATTGCCAACCCCTTGCATGTGGCATAAGATCAATTTGCTTGTTTGTTGTTAATAAAACACATGCAGAGAAAAAAAGGAACAAATTGTACCAGGTAGCCTGTTAAATTATGTCACTTACCATGCTAGTGAGTGCTCAAATACTCTACTGACAAGGAGCAAATACCAAACAATAATGCAACTACAATGTATAATTACAGGGAAAATCCCAGATACAGCAACGTGAGCAGAGCTACCATTTCACCTAATACATATCTTCATTTTCTTCAAATACATCTGGTCCTCAATATAAAAAGCAACCTTTTCTCCTTCATTACATCAGTAAAACTCAGTATCTAGCACAGTATTCCAATTCCATTAAGCTCCAAATCAGTAAAAGATATTTAATCCTCCCTTTAAACACACACATTTAATCACACTTCTTTGTACACACAAATTAAATCAATTCTTACAGTTTCAGAGATGAAGTTTTTGGGGGGAGGCATTTTGGTTTTTGTTGGGTTTTGAGGGTGGATTAAGTGAGGGGTTTTTTTTTAATGCAGCTATAAGAGTTATACCATTACTGCAAAAACAAATATCCTTGTGAAGTGCAGGAAAAACTATGACATCATAACAGGAGGGAGATGAAGGGGACACACAAGGAACAGAGGGAGCACAGAGAATGTTATGTGGCCAAACTCGTTCTAATTATCAGAAGAGAGAAAGTAATGAAGTATACAACAGAATAGATCTAAAAAGGTTTTCAAATAGCAGAAGAGTAGTCTTTAAACAGTAATGATTTCAAACTCTCCAAAAGATATGAGTCACTGGGGGCAGACTCAATACACCACCTTAAGTTTATCAATATGTATCTTGTTAGGTTCACAGCCTGACACTGTCCCTGACAGAGTATGGTTTCCAAACTCTTAATTTCCACCTCAAACTTAACTATGAAATGGCATCTGATATTTTGCAATGCTACTCATGAAATTAATTTTTTTAAACCTAACTACAACTTTTTATAGTTCCTTTAATATTCTCATAGAGTTAATATCAACGCAAGACACAAACCTAAAGTATCCATCTTGTTCTCAAATTAACAATAATCTAGAAAACACTACACTGATATCATCTTCTCAATTCCATTCTTTTCAGATAACAGATTGTAATAATAGCCTTGATACACACCATAGTGTTCAATGCTGAGCCCTCACTGGCAAGGAGAGAGATGTGATAAATGGCTGAAGAGGCAGAAAGGAAATTTTCTAGTATTGTGCATTTTAATTTACATCTAGACTAGAAGTCTTTGAAAGCATAATATTGTTCTTAAGGAGAAGGGCTGTTCATACAGTGAATAATAATTGCAGGGAAGGGAGAATAATCCCCAAAATCCTCACCCAGTGCAATCATATGTCCTTCTCCCACATCTATTTCTCATGCTAAGGAAGAAAAAAAAATCTGCGTACTAGTACCACAAGTCACATGTGGAAGTTTTCCAAATGTACCCAAAATACAAAATGATTCACTCCCTGAAAAAGCCATCTATCAAAGCTGCTTCCACAGGTCAAACAAGCAGGGATCTTATATTCTCGTTTCTGCTCATGGCTCAGTCATCGACTCACCTTGACCCTGGGAAAATCACCTGGAACAAATGAACAAAACACTCTGCAACAGCTCCCAGCACAGCTTGTGGAGGCCCAGGAAGAATCAATTTTCAGAAATTTGTATGGGCAAAGGCACTCAGAAAACAAGGCCAGAAAAAACCACAGCAGCAGCACTGTCATGTGTGCCAATTCTGATTGCAGAAAGAGCACAAGTCCATTAAGAAAGGGTTTCAGCTCTTCTATGCCATCACCTCCCATGTGCCTCCAGATGTCAGTTTATCTACTTCTGCTAGCTGTGTAAATAGATACCAAAAGCATGAAGGGTCAGAGCCTTCTTGCTACCTAAGCAGAAGTGGATTTAATAAACAAATCCATAATGTGATATAAATTGGGAGGTCAGCATTAAGTACACAGTCCCTAGAAGAGCAAGTCTTAGAAAAGTCCTAAAAAAGCACATATGCATCTCTGCCATTTACAAAAGTGTCTCCTCACAACAACATTTTTCCACCACCCACACAGCACTTCTGGACCCAAGACACAATAAAGCAGACAGTTGTGCATGCTCACAGCAGGCACTGGAAGAGATTCGCACGGCAATGGGGACAGTGTGGATGGTCTTTCTCAAACAGGCATTCAGCACATATCCTAAAGAAAAACTAGCTGCTAGACAGTCAGACGCTTCTGAAACCAGACCAGGTCACTGACATTGGAAATACCTTGGAACACTACCTGCACTTACCTGGGCTGAGACAGAAAATAACTCACATCTCTGGCATACACTCTGTCCTCGCTTCATCTCCCTAACAGTCCAGTCCTTCTAAGAAAGAATAAGCATAAACTTAAGATCTACTTTAACCAGTGGAGAACCCCTTAAATAAATTACTCTGTATTTCCAGAACCAAGTTCACAAGCACTGCTTGGGAACAGACACAGAGGAGCCTCGCCATCTTCAGAAGAAAGCACTTCAAGAGCACCACAGAGGTGGGTACAGGAAGCTGAGCTTAATCTCTCATTCAAAAGGGAAGAAGACACCCCATGCAAGTGTCTGGCTGCCTTGCCGTCTGTGCCATAACCACGCTGCCTGCAGAAAGCTCTCAGAAACCCAGTCATGCAAGGGTTGGTTGGCAGACCCTATCTGCCTGCCTTCCTTCCTACTGGCCAAACACATAACAAGTGATTTCGCCCCAGCACCAGCTCCTACTTTATGTAATCACTGCAATTCAAGGCCACCACAGGGAACAAAAAGCATCACTGTACAAAACAGAACTGAGCACTGCCAAAGGAGCTCTGCCACCCTTTTTGTATTGAGAGGTGGACGAGGAAAAATGTCAGCAGGAGTTATGTATGAGGAAAGCATGGAAATCCCACAAGCAAAAATCAACCTCCTCTCCAATACCTTCACCACAAAAAGTCACACAAGGCTGGAAGTGATGTGATCTTCAGCAGCACTTGCAAACCCTCAGTTACATTTAGCAATGTTCTGCAGGACTGGGCAGCTCAAATAGTAGGAGCAGACACATCCCCGCTCTCTCAAGATTTTGAGCCCTGCATAGCAGCAGCAGTGGCACAGAAAAGCAAGTCTTCTTGCAGGTCACATGCAGCTGGTCACCCTCAGAGAATGTGGAAGCTATGAACCAACTGAGACTCACCCAGACCTCCTTTCTGTCCTCCCCTCCCCAGTTCAACATCACAACTGCATTTATAGCCTCCTCCTGCCCTCACTCAGACAATTGCAATTTGAGTTCTCAATGAAGGCTCAGCAGCCAGAGCAAATCAAATGCATTCCCAGGTTTGCTGCCCTTCAGATTCACAGGAAAATATAGTCTTGTCAGCACTCATACAGTTCTGTGGAGTCATGCCTCATACAAATGACCAGCACACAGTTCTTTCTACATACATTGTATCTTGGCCTCCAGTGTGTTAACCCATTGCATACATCCCCAAGCTCGTGTACAAAATCTGTGCCCACAAGTGCCATCTACTTGTCCTCATCAGGACGACAGAATCACAGAATATTCCAAGTTGGAAGGGACCCTCAAGGATCATCGAGCCCAACTCCTATGTGAATGGCCCATACAGGGATTGAACCCACAACCTTGGTGTTATGAGCGCCATGCTTTAACCATCTGAGCTAATCTCAAGTTCACCCTTTTTTTTATTTTTTACCTAACTCCCCATCCCATCACCCCATTATCTAGACCATGTCAATTAGTTCCTCATTCAATCTCTTATTAAACACCTCCAGGGATGGTGACTCTAGCACTTCCCTGGGCAGCCCAATCCACTGAGAGATCACTCTCTCTGTGAAAAACCTCTTCCTAACATCCAGTCTAAACCTCCCCCGGCACAGCAAAGGCCATGTCCTCTTGTTCTGGTGCTGGCAGCCTATGACAAGAGATTTAGACCCGACTGCAATCTCCCCTCAGGTAGTTGTAAACAGCAATTAGGTCGCCTCTCAGCCTTCTGTTCTCCAGGCTGAAAAACCCCAGCTCCCGCAGTCGCTCCCCATAGGGCTTGTCCTCCAGTCCTTTCACCATCCTTGTCGCCCTTCTCTGGACCCTCTCAAGCAGCTCAACATCCTTCTTAAACTGGGGAGCCCAGAACTGCACACAGTACTCAATTTGTGGTCTGACCAGCGACGAGTACAGGGGAAGGAGAACTTCCCTAGTCCAACTGACCACACTGTTCCTAATGCAGGTCAGGATGCTATTGGCCCTCTTAGCCACCTGGGCACACTGCTGGCTCATATTAAGTTTTCTGTCAACCTCTCAAATCCCTCTCCATTTCACCACTCTCCAGCCACTCATCTCCCAGCCGACAGCGATGCATGGGATTGTTATGTTCAAAGTGAAGAACCTGGCATTTAGACTTGTTAAATCTCATACTATTAGAATCTGCCCATTTCTCTAGCTTGTCAAGGCCCCTCTTAAGGGCCCTCTGGCAGTTCAACATTTGCCCCCAACTTGGTATCATCTGCAAACTTGCTAATGATGGTCTCAATTTCCCTGTCCATGTGATCAATAAAGATGTTGAACAGTGCCGGGCCAAGCCCTGTGGGACTCCACTAGTGACCAGCCACCAGCTGGATGTGGCACCATTCACCAACGCTCTCTGAGCTCATCCATCCAACCAGTTCCTAACCCAGCACAGGATTCTCCTATCCAGTACACCCTCTGAGAGTTTGTTCTGAAGCTTACCATGGGAAACCATGTCAAAGGCTTTACTACGATCTAAGTACACAACATCCATGGCCTTTCTATCGCCACCCACATGAGCCACCAGCTCATAAAAAGAGATCAGGTTGGTCTGGCAGGACCTGCCTCTCTAAATCCGTGTTGACTAGCTCTGATGTCATAGTCATTCTGCAGGTACTGCATAATTGCCCTCAGGATAATCTGTTCCATTATTTTACCCGGGACCAAGATCAGTCTGACAGGTCTATAATTACCCAGATCATCTTTCATCCTCTCCCCTTTTCTGTTCTTCAGTTCTACAATCTTTAATTTACCTCCTTTTCCTTCAGAGGGGAGCAAGTAAGGCACATACAGCCTCTACACAAAAATGCATGACTAAAGCAAGCCTCAAAATGTAAGGAAACATAAATGCTGCACCCTCTGGAGTGGTTTGGAGAGCTGCCTTGCTCATCTCACTTTCACAAGTTGCATATGAAGTTTGTTTCACAAGCAGGCTTTGGTAGACCAATGCCTCACTCCTCTCCTCCAGTTTGACCTCTATTCTGAGTTGTTGCACCTGTAAACTGGAAAAACAAATGGTGAGACAAAGTTATTAGACATGCAGCACCACACTGGAATCCTGCATGATAAAACTAAAAAGTTCAAGCGTAAGGTTTTGAAATTCCCACCTCAGTAAGTTCACTCTCAACAGAAAAGAAGGTCTCTTTCATTGTTGTTTGAACCAAACACAAGTCAGTGTGTGCAAGCCATCAGGCGGCCTGAACAGATTCAATATGTCCATAATGAGCACAACATCCACAACATTTCCATTAGCTACTGCAGCTACAGGACACTGACAGCTGAACCAAACTGAGGTACACAGTAAAGACAGCCTCTTCAGAGAGGCAGATAAGTCTCAGAGAAACCTACCAACTGTATTGTCCATTGACAGCATTGCACATGACACCTGATGACAATAGAGAGGAGAGTCCAGGGAGACTTACTGGGGGTTATTGCTACAGATAAGACAGAGTCAAGGACAAAATACTAGTTCTGCCACAATTTTTAAAGCTATTAAACAGATGCTCATCCTCACTAAACAGAATGATGCATCTGAGAGGGTGACCAACAGCTTTTTAAGCAAAGGTGAAGGATGGATTTTACAACAGCTATTATATAGATCCTACTTCCATTTAGCACCCACAGGGTGTATGAACTCTCTTCCTTTTATTTGTACAGCTCTATTGCTAATGGTAAACACAACAGATAAACAATAGTTCATGATCCTTCCCTTCCCAATAAAAGAAAAAAATCTATCTTCCTTGTATGTACTTGGCAAAAAAACAGTAAGCTTCAAGAAGAAATATTCCATTTTGCTGTTTTCTTTAGATTTATACATTGTAGACATATAGATTAAAACTGTCTTTACAGACCTGAGAAATAACCACATTCCTTAAAAGTCAGATGCATGGAAACCTTTCTCCTCTTCCCACTTCTGTGAATGGCATCTTGTGGTGATCTAATATATTTATTCTTAACTTTAATGGACAGCCACACCAACTTGTTCCAGCTGAAAATACATCACCTAACACTGTATAGTGAAGAAGCCTAAAAAAATACATCTGCAGGAACAAAGCATGAAAGAACCTGCCTCTGTGCAGAACAAGCTCCTGAGGGCTGAATAGGCAAGAGTGATGCACTGTTCGCACGCTTTTGTATCAGGGAAAATTGACGGCACTTGGCTGACCTGGAGTACCAGTCAATCAAAAGTCAGTTGAGAAAAAGCAGAGGAAGGGAGAGGGAGAAATGAAGCTTGAGCCGCAGCAGTCATTTGCAGAGAGAATTAAGGCTGAGAAGATGGTCTGATCTTTTGGGGATGTCTGCCACAAGCTGGCTGGGGCAGAGCAGTGGGCCATCTTCTGGTGCATGACACAGAAGTATTTCCTTCTTCAAAGAAAAGGCAGTAGTTTGTAGGCAAAGCATCTTGCACACATGCAAGAAAAACCAAACAGGACTGGCCCACAGGTCAGATCTGGCCCAACTGTTAACACAGTTGAACTTCTGGATTATATCACTAGCTCATGCTCATGTTTTTACTGCTCTTCCTATCTCTGATTACAATATTCATTTTTTTTTAATATATGCATTAATACCTTCCACATTACAAATCACCGCAGAGTTAATCTTTTCTCTCTGGAAGCTTGTTGTTAGAACCCTGCTGTATTATCTGAAGTTGCATGCTTTATTACAAACCGCTATTACAAGCACCACGACCACACATTCAAGGTTGAAACGTGCAAAAAGAAGAGACAACAGATCACAGGAATAAAAGAAAAAGCTGTTAAGTATCTGGTCAGCCTACTTCCCCTTTCCCTCCCTCACCATGACAGTTTGCTGCTTTTGAACAATTTATGAAGACCTGTAAAACCCCTCGTCGGGCAGCTGAACACCACAGCAGTGAGTCAGACACCAGAGGCTGAAATCCACTGAAATCTAATGACTGATCACCACCAACTCCTGTAAGCCTTGGATCAAGCCCAACCTCCAGGTCTCATTAAACTCATCTTTATATAAAAATCAATAGCCCTCTTGCCTCCTCCTTCAGCTGAGAGGGAAACAATGGAAGCCCTTCTACAATCAGAATTACATCTTATATAGGGTAAAAAAGTGAAGAGCTCCACAATGAAATTAATCAAAGTGAAGGAGTTGTAATAGGCTTAAAAATGAGAGCACATTAATAACTGCTCCCTTGTGGTAAACAGAGTGGTAATCAAGCACAGGTCCAGCAGAACCTATCCACGGTTGAAGCAGGATTGGCTCTGTAGCAACATGAATGAGCAAGTGATTGGCCTGGACAGTCACAGCAAGTGAAAGGCTCTGCAGAAATTCAATTCATCCATCAAAAATCTCAGGAGAAGAAAAAGAAACTCTGCTCTGAAATAACCAACAAATGTGGTCTCTTTTCTAAGAGAAAAGATCAGGTTTCTCTATCCGCCATCAAGACATTTTGCCCTGACAGCACCTAGCACAGCAAGGATAATATGACAGTTCCCAAAAGCAATCCCTTGTCACTATGGCCCCAGGCCCAGCACAGGATCCCAGTCTCTAGCTGGAATGATTCTATGATTCTTCAGAGCAGTCCATTTGTGAAGACCAGTTAATAGGTGTCCAGTTTTCCTCCTCTGTTCCTGTGACAAAAAATGTATTGTGACAACTCTTAGCAAATTTCCTGACCCAAGGCAAAAGCAGCAAAGAGAAAACTCACCCTCCTACTGATCTCTCTTTTGTCAGCTTAGTAGCCCATGATACTGTGATGTTCTTTGAAATTTAACAGAAAAATCAAAACAAATGAGTTTTCATCTCTATTCTATGTTATAATTTGTCAGTGAAATGTTTTCAGAATCTTTGAGCTAAACCACTGAAGTGAGAGAAGAAAAAAGAAAGCAAGATTGGCTATGTGTGACTTTTTACTAAACGTTCTGCTTTTACAGAAACATGCAATACCTTCCCCTTTCTCCATCCTCCTATGGATACTCAGTATAGGAACTCAAAATCCTGACTGTACTTACCTCCAGAAGCCCTTTGGAGGTACATGTCTTCCTTTCACACACAGATAAGTGGTTTGATAAACAAGCTGGTTTATTGAAGTCAAACAGCAAGTCTGCAGCTCAGCATTGAACTGCATGAGATTGAGTTTTGCTTTTATGTATCTAACAGTTTTAGCATTTTTTAATTCATTTGAGGAAACAAGTTGGATCAGAAGAAAGGAAAACCACACCATTACAAAAGAAAAAAAAAGCTCACGTATGAGAGGCTAGAAAAATCATACTGAACTTGCTGGAGTCTTTACAGCAGGGCCCCTTGTGCACTCTTCAATCAGCTCCAGGAACAAGTCAGAAGTGAGAATATACCCACATGATAAAAAAATGGCAGAATGGTTGGACAAGCACTCACTCAGATGGCTGACTGTGAAGAAACACAATGCAGGTACCCCGAAATGCCCAGCAGTGGAAGGACTTAGGAAGATTTATTTTCAAAGGTGAGAGCACTAAACATAAGAGCACATACGCCAGGCATGAAAGAACATACTGCTTTTTCCCTTCTCTGAGCCTTCTTAATGCGTCTCCTGGCTCCCCCCTCATGCAGCCTCCAAGGTTGCCTGTGAAAAAGTTATCTTTTCAGGGAGCTAACTCCTCTGCAAGGCATGTGAAAGAGAAACATCCAAGCTCTGGGATGTTTCTCTGGGATAAAATGCCACTTTCCAGGCAGGAAAGACTTGTGAGCAAAACGAGCCCTAACTCCTTGTAATAATTCTTGTGGGAAAAATGGTTTTCTACACTTACACTGACCTTCCAAATGCATGACAAGCTACTGGGATGAAATGACAGCTGGAACCCAAAAGGTCTGTAAACTTGACAACAGTGGCATTGCTCAGTGAGTTGAGGGGAGCAAAACACACTCCAAAACCCAGAGTTGGTTGACTCCTAGCTCCAAAACATTTGATGTTACGTAACATAAGCTTCTATTTCAAAAAGTCCTTTTTTCATTTAAGACATATTTCCTCTATTTTTATGCAAGTTTTGTTGTACTATGCTGACTAAATCCATCCTTCCTCGTCATTACTGCAGAAACCAGTTAACTGTCCAAGCACACACATGGAGCTTCTTCCAAGCACACTGTGCAGTCTTTGCAAACACTCTGTCTTTCCAATAGAGGCACATCCTGAAGCTGGGTCTTCTACACACAATTACCATCACATTCCACTAAATATGTGTAAACTACCAGCATGAGAACTCCACAAACTGAGCATCAGCCTCCAAAGCAAAGTATTTCTGGTTGCAAATGCAGCACAACTCCAAGGAACACCCTCTGTTACAAAGTCAGTCGTTGCCCTAAGGACTACGCATGAGATGCAAATCGCACAAACATCTCTGTACAGCTGGAGCTACTTAACTCTTAAGAGGACATCTTTGTCCCTTGTACATGCAAAGAAAAGAAACAGCAGCAACTCCCATATAGCCTGTTAAGCAAAAATTACATGTTTGACCATTCAAGAGCCACTCTGTCAGTCACACTCCTACCACCCCACACTTTCATTGCTGGGACCAAGGCCCTTTCACACCAGGCAGCTCCAGTGTCCCAATGGGTGCCCGATTTGACTCCCTACATGCCAGACTATTGCACGTGTAGACAGTAATGGTGTCTTCCTGCTGAGTCCCCCGCTCCTGCTGTAACCCTGAGGCCTAGGTCACCTGGCTGATGCTGCAAGTCCTGTGCCCTTTTTTGTTCAAAGGGTCAGCACCAGGTCACAGCCCCTGGCCTGGGGCTCCCACCATCTCCCTCTACCCAAGGCACAACCCGCAGCTCCCACTGCAGCTGCACACCCCGATACTGGCACTGGGTATATTCCTCAACATGGCCTACCTTGAGGAAAGCACTGTCTAAGGTGAGATGAATCTCCCTTTCATTTCCTCTGTCATCTCCAGTAGGAAGCCCTAAATGACTAGGTAGAAGTTTAATTCTTAGACAGCTTTAGTCACATGGAATTAATGTAAGCTGAAGGTTTTACTCTCGACGAGGAAAAAAAAACTGTTCCACAGCTACAGAAGTCCCTGTTCAGTCAAGTATCTCTTTTGTAAGAGAAGAAACATCTTGATTTGAACAAAACAATCCTGTATAAGAGACGAAATACAGTTTCAGACACTAAACAGAAAGCAATTTTGGTCTCAATAACCCTCCTTTCCCCAGTGCAGTTTTCAACTTAGAGCAAGAACATTAAAATAAAGGTCTGTGCCAATTATAAATATGACGTAAAGCATGGAATTTTCTTGATATTATTACTTATTACCTGAATAGCCGTATTGGCCTGATTCACATAATGAAGGTTTTCAAAACACCACTTTGTTCTTAAGTGATAAAAAAAAGCAATCACTATAAACAAAATCTTCAAGAGTTGTTTCACCTACTGACTAAGATTAGATGCCAATTTAGATCACAGAAAGCTGTAACACTTCAATTTCTGTGTACTATGATATTTTTACTAGGTTGCAAAGATTACCTACATAATTCTCTCCTCATTTTTTAAACCATAAAACTATATTCTGTCATATTTATGTGATGCCTTGAACAAAGCTTTTCAAAACTAAGCTGCTGGAGCTTGTTCACACACTACACTTCGTCTCATTTCTGTCATTTTTACGTTGTCCTTTCAGCACAGCTGAGAAGATCATACAGTGTCCCAAATCAAATGCATAACTGTGATCCTTGAAGAAGGGTTTCCATAAAACAGGGTTAAACACAACAACATTTACTGCCTTGTTTCTGCACACAGGGTGGGAAAATAAAGGCAGAGAAATTTACTCAAGAAAAAAATATCTCCAGGTAATTGTCAGTTTGAAGATATTATCATAATAGTACAGGACTGAGGTCTGAAAAAAAGGTAAAAGACTCTTTGAACAGAATATCAGGAAAAGTCTGCCTTTGACAAGGAATCAGCACAAGAACGTGCCCAAAAGTGCTAACATGCAGTGCCCAGACAGCCAGCATTTTTATAGATCATGTTTCTTAAATGAAAACAGTACTTCTAAAGCTCAGTCTTTCACGGCTAGGAACAAAAGTTCTCTATTGGGAAACCCTTTTAAATATGAATTCCAAAATCAAAAGCCCAGATTGGGCAGAATAGGTTTGTTACGGCCGGGGAGGAAGGAGGGATGAGCAGGGAGGGGAGGAGATGGAAAACCCATAGTTTTTTACCACCCATCCTGCTTTCCAAAAAACTACATACATAATTATAGTGAATTCTAAAGTAAACATGTGAATTTTACATAAAAATAGTGACCAAGAAACTCATAAAAGAGACATGAACTCTCTGACACCAGTATGCTTTTGCAATATCACCAAACTTTCTTCAGTTGGCAACACTTGCCACTGCAGTCTCAAACTCTTGGTACAGTCTACTCCGTAGGCATTATGGAGACAATCTTTCCCTACACACAGCCACACAGTTGATACAAAACCAAACCCTTTATCTCCCTTGCCTACAAGGCCTCATGAATTGCTTATACAGCACTGCCAGCATCTTCAGAAGGATCCTGTAATAGCATTCAGATGCTCTCCAGATACCCACGGAGAATCAATGCTTACGCCCTAAGAAAAGTCAGTGACAAGTAAATTCCTAAATCCCAAAGCAAGTTCTGTAAAAATCCTGTCCGTAAAAATCAATCAAGGAATTGTATTGTATTAGTTCATGGATTCAAGCTTTCTTTGAGCAGCAAATAGCACAGGGAATGCAGGTGAGTTTTCCTGGAAGAGATGGCTTGCCTCGATCTTTAGAAGAGCTATCACACTACTTTCTTTGCATTTGCTGGAGCCACAAGGTGCTCTAGCTGTATTTACAGAGTAGTTGGAGACTGTGGAGTAAAAATGCGTTTGGTTTAAGTGCTTAAACATAGCGGTGCTCCAGAGAAATACTGTGGTGAACATCAAACACAATCTGCTGGCACAGACACTTTCTCTTCGGTGCTGCATCGCTTCTGACACTGCCTATATCACTGTCATATCCAAGTGCCTCCCAGCAGTGTACTAAGTGCTGCAGCTCATATCTGATGCTCAGTTTACTCTCTCTCTTCCCTGAGGGAGAATCATATGCATAGCAGTATGCGTTGCCCTGAGAGTATAGCTTTTAAATAGGAGCAAACACCTTCTATGAGAAGCTGAAAATATGCCCTGAAGGAAAGGTGCTCAGGTTCATGATGCTCAATTAGAGATCATTTCACAGACTAGGACCAATATGCTCCTCTCCTTCCCATTAATAGAGTCTCTTTTGCAAAGTATGGCTTTATACTTTTGGAACAATGTTCTATGGAAGCAAAAGCCAAATCATAGCACCATTTAGGCTGGAAATGACCTCTAAGATCTCTATGCCCAGCCATTAACCCAGAAGTGCCACATCGACATGTTTTTTAAAAACTACAGGGACGGTGACTCCACACTTTCCTGGCCATCCATCACTCATCAACCACTGTCCTACTGTAAAAGCTTTTACGATACATACTAGTGCTGAAGTACGCGAAGAGTGCACAACCAAATCATTCACTGAGGCTTGCAAAGTATTTTGGAATTTCTGAATGAGAGGAACTATCGGTTTATTATCCAATACAGGATATCAGCCTTTTTTTCCTCTGTTCTGCAGACTCCCTCATTTTCATGTCACCTGCACCAAAAACTTATACTCTTCTACTAAAACAATTCTTTTCCAGTTCTTAGCAATGCTCTGCTTCTCAGTCTCATTTGGCTTCCTCAGTTGTGCACATCTTTATCATTGCATCTGCTTTCTCAAACAGGCCTGTCTAGAATATTTTATAAAATCTGAATGAAATTGCCTAAATAGTCATGTTACTATGAAAACGTCATGTGTTCTAGGGAGTGATACAGTTATTTCATTTATATATACACAGTTATTATATTATTCTTAATAGTTTGTGCACTCGATGGACAGAAAGAACTTCCTCCTAAGAAAGGACCAAAAAAACCAGATTAAATAACTCCAATAGCATCGGAGCAAAGAATTAATATTTTTCAATGCAGAACTTCTGCACAGGACAAGAAGGGTCTCCAGAGAAGTGAGTGTTTTGTTCTTGTTTTTCGACAAGTCATCAAAATCCACAGTCCTTACTAATAAAAATTCTTGTTTACAGTCTTGGATGTTTTCTGTATTGAGAAACAGAGAAAAAAAACAAGAACAATTAAAAAAGGAATCCTAAAGAGAAGGCATTAAAAACCCAACCTAATCAGTTCAGCTGAAAAAGAGCTCTCCTGTAATTCCCCAGTGGACCTATACACAGCACCCGATACAACAGTTCAGAACTCTCCAGTTGTTGATGTAGCTTTCCTCTCCATGAAGAATTAGAATCCACCCTACCAGGAGAAAATTTAAAATAAAAAAAAAAAAAGGCTACAGGAGAAGAGACAACAGTATCCCCGTAGTCTTAATACTATTTCAGATTTTCAACAATAGAGAGTGTTCTAAGAGCCAGAAAGTCACATTTGAGTCCCATATGTAGGTCAGAGACAAACTGTTCTTTCTAAAATAAATTAGCAATTAAAATTTAGAGATTTGATATAACTTCGCACAAAGAAGTTTCCAAAGAAGCACATCTGCCATCTCTGCTGTGCTGGTGGACTGAGATGCTGTGAGTGCTAGAAGCACTGTCAGCACAGGAACCTAGAGATTCTGGAGGTCCAGAGCTCAGGCCCCAAGCTGTTAAGTCCAAAGTCACTGAACAAGTTCCGGTAATAAGCAGATGTTTTAAACTGTAGGGGTCCAGCATGAATAACAATGTGATTTCTGTGGATGAAAAAACAAGTACAAGGTGCATAGCATGTTGCTCTTATCATAGTGGTCTTCTCTAGAATGAGCACCTCCAAGTCTCAGCTGAGGACTTCTCTTGAGGATTGCAGCAGGTGAAAGTGTCAGCCACCAAAACATGCAGTAGAAAGGACAAAGATGTAAGTATTCAAGGAAAAAAGATTATTCTTGGATTTTGATGACTGGACGATACAGAATGGTATCAAGGTAACTCAAAAACACTACAACCAAACAGAACAACAGTTCCCAGGGGAAACTTGTATCCTGAGTTAAAATTCTTTTACCTGTACTCAGTTCAGGCTGTCTGAGTGTCTATCTGTCCTATCTATCACAGAGCCAGGTCAGTTGCAGAAATAGTTAACACATACTTCTGAAATAATACCCCAATGTAAATAATAGAAATACTTCACTTGCAAGAAATATTTGAAATTGCAAACTTCTGTAAAATGCTACAAAAGAATTTACACATATCTTCCAGTTTGGATGGCATGACAATCCACTTTGAATCGGCTCCCATGGTAACCGCAACATTAAAGTCCCCTGAGAGTCACCTCACACGAACACACAGAGAATTGGAAAGGACATGTCTTGAGTTTTGCAATTGAAGAGACAGAACACAAACTTAATTCAATGCAGGGAGTTTTTCTGCAATAGTACCCTCCCTTCAGCTAACAGGGTTGAAGAAGACACCGTTTCTTTCCCCTAGGAAAGGGATTCAGCTCTCAAGTTGTCTCCAAGACTAGAGCACGCACTTCTGTTTAGGGACTGATCCTTGCAACCTTCTTCCCTCCATAAAACCTAACGGTAACAAAGGTACCGAAATCATTTCACTAGCAGCTTTTTGTTCCTCAGCAAGACCTAGTTTTGTTTCTTGGTTTTCTTGAGCTTCCACCAACCTAACTAGAAAAATTACAAAGCTCTCAATCAACTGGAGAGTTAGCTACTCTCTAGAGACACTGTCATGTAGTCAGTGCAAGGACAGTCCCCTCCCCTACTTCCTTTGCCACACAGATTGCTCCAACATCCTGAAAGCAAAGGTATCCTCTGCTCCCCATAACTCATCAAATCCCCCTTTCCAAGGCTATGCCTTCTACTGCCCTCACTAATGATTTTCCTTAACTGGCCAGCCTAAGCTGCTGCAGGGCGCCACATCATGCTCCCACAGCATCTTGATTCAGGAGCAAGGAAGTGAAATGCATCTCTGCTATTTCTTCAGCCTGAAAAGATGAAGCAGTAATGCCTAGACCATAAGCAGTGAGGCATCACTTACTCTTCCACCCCATTGCTGTGCTGTTCACTGCCACAAACAAAAACAAGTCTGTGTCTTTCTCGTTTCCACCTGCGAGCAACTGCATCTCGTGCAGGACTTGTCTAATTCAGAATTTCCCAGAAAGGGAGCTGATTTAAAAACAATACAACACACCATAGTTGTGCAGTTGCTGTCAGTAGCTTTCTGACCTCTAATGGGCTGTGGTGGACTACCCATGAAAGGCATTGATGCCTTAAGATTCCTTATATATTTTACACTTCTGGATTTTAGCACAGCTATATGGTTTCCTATATGTAGACTGTCTCACAGTCTGTGAAATGTTCTTTAAAGTTCTTTACAAGAAAAACAGATTCTAGCAAGAATATCCTGTTTGGGATGTGAAACTGGAGAGAAATAACAAGAAATGAGCTAGACAAAGCACGACAGAAGGTCCAAACACCCCTGGAGAAGTTCCAAGGGGCAGGATGAGAGACTAATGACTTTTGGATTGGATACATCCATTAGATATGATAATTAATTAGCATTGTAAAACTAGTTCTATGGCAAGCACACCCATCTATGTACGTTGTGCACTTGGAAGCTTCCATTAAAGACCAGCTCTTTATCCTTGCTGGGAAAGTTCTCTCTCCCTTTCAGGTATTATCAACCTAGATTTTTAATATGAAAATATTTCTTTATGCAAGGTATATTTATCATGCTTTTCATGCAATGCCCCTTAAAAATTTAGATAAACAGTCCTAGAAAGAGGCATTTTCACAACATTCCACTGACAGACACAACTACACCAGCAACCCTCCTTTCCAGGCTCCTATAATTTATTAGTGTCAAAATCTGCAAACTCAGCCTCTAGCAAGACAGAAAGGCAAGAAAGAAGTCTGAGTGAGACCTATAGGAAGGAAATGTTTTTCCAGAGAAATACCAGAAAACGATGGTTCACTCTTTGCCCCAAAAGAGGCTGTGCCTCTTGGCAAATCAAACCCTTTTGTTCGTCTTCCAAACATATTTTGGGCGAGTGTCCAACTTCTAAAAAAGAGGCAGGAAATAGCAAATTAATTATAGTACCATGAAAACGATAGTGAGCTACAAGTTTATACAGCTTTTGTTTAAGGTTTCTGTTGAAAACAAGATGGGGTTTTGGTCAACTGTTTAGATTCTAAAGCTCTGCTTAATATTTAAAGAACTTCAATTACTTGTAGATAAAAAGTAATGCATGCTATCTAATGAAAATTACTGTGAACACTACTGATCTTTGGGAATTATCTATGTAGATGAGCCAGAGATACTTATGCAAGCAACAGGTATTTTTGATTCAGTTTCTCAGAAGTGAGAAACAGAAGAGAACTTAAAATTCCTGCCCATTTGGCACAGCACGCTGCTCTTTCTGCCTCCAGTTCCCTCCAACACATGACATGGTAATTCACAAAGTGAATTAAAGTCCTAAACATATCTGCTATCTTGCATCTGGTTCCTGTTATTTTAACCTCAGAAGCAAATTGAAAAAAATCATTTTACTGATGATTTCTTATACTTTCCTAAAATTCTCTTCCTCTGTTTTATCAGCCAGGTTATTTAGAGGATATTACCCTAATCCAACAGAGAACTTAAGAATACGAATATTTCCAGTGAAGGCAAAGGCTCTAACAGATCAAAAGCTTTAGTTATTAGACCTCATCAGCTCAGGCTTCATATCCTAACTACTCCACTGAAATACCCTCACAGTTTCATTATTCTGCCTGTTGTTTTAGTGATAAATCAAGCATAGAGCATGTACGCTCCACTTGAGAGTTCACCTCTACCTTCCCAGGGACAACTTTTCAGCTATCAGATGATGATACAACTACCAGCTTCCTCTAAACTTTTACCACAGTTATTAACAACTGACACTGGACCAGCTGCCACCGAAGAGCAAGCAGTCAGAGCACACATCCAACATCCTGTCTGCCTTGGGGACAACCAGAAAACTAGCAGGACAACAGATCCACAGGAAACAGCCAGTCAGCTGCTGCTCTTTGTCCTCAGAAAAGTCATGATTGCCCAAAGCAGACCTACTGTCAGATAAGATTGGGCCAGGCTCCTCTCAGCTACACCACGGCACTCACCTCCTTGCCTTGTGCTCTTCGCATGCAACTTTGTATGACCACAGACTTACTCAGTGCAGTCACAGGCCAAGAGCTGCAAACAAGTTAATGAGCTTGCAAGGGCACATTAGTCACTAAAATAGACACTGCTTAAGGAAATTCTTACTGCTTCATTTGTCATGTCTCATATTGCTTAATAGAAGATCACATGAATTAGGACCAATGTCATCAGCACTGCAACATTCCAGAATTCAAGAGAAATGCATGATAAGACAGAAGGCTTGCTCCTGAACCACTGCTTGCTCGCTGTGTTTGACACCAGCTGCCAGTACTCCTACAGAACTTGTTTTACTCTACTCCTGTTCCATCCCATACCAGTTACCAAGCAGGCAGCCCAGGAAACCACCTCAAACACAGGTGACTGAAGAGGGGGAGAAGATAACTACAAAATCCCCTGGCACCTTCTTTCTTAAAGTCATATTGCAATACCTCCACAGTAGCTTCTGCTTCTTGATCTCCTTTAAAATGAAAAAAAAACAAGTATTACCTTTGCCTGAAGGCATCAAGAAAATAAACAAAGCTAAGAGAAGAAAGATGCAACCTCACTGGGAAGTCCTTATAGTCAATCTTATGGGAAAAGCACCACAGGCAGCACTAGGAAAGCTGCTACTAACTACTGGAACCTGGATCCTTTTTACCACCTCCTGATGAGAGAGGCACATTGTACTCAGACACGGCTGTGGCACCAATGCAAGCCACCACTGCTGACCAGAGCAAACTCTTCCTTCCCTGCATCTCACTTCTGCTCCCAGAAACATTCCCTCACATTTGTACAAAGGATCTTGTTTTCTCACAAGGAAAAGGAGCCCAGAAGCTGAAGAAACATTAGTGCAAAAAGATTTCCATGGGTATCTCTGGACACCTGATACAGAATTCATTTATTGGTAGCAGAGTGACAAGGTACCAAAACATACTATTACTCTTCAGAAAGCAGGAACACAGTGCATATCCTCTTTATTCCAGTTTGCTCATTGAATCCTAAACAAGAACAGGTATTTTAGGGGAAAAAGAACTTTAGATATTTTTCAAGCATTTCATAAAGTAACAGCAATAAAACATCTAGATAAGGAAATTTTACATTTAATGGAGGGAAAACAAAACTAATCCAACCAACAGCCTAGACTTCCCAGCAAAAAGATGAATGTATTTAAGGGGGGTGATGGGATAGAGGTCAAGAAATGGGATGTAATATACCGCAAAGAAGAAAAACTACTGCATATTTAATAGAGTACAAGATTTTTATTTGAAAACCTATCAGATTGTGAAAGCCTAACCATCCTCCTTCCCTCTGTTCCCTAACCATTCCCCTCTGTGTGAGGAAAGGCGAAATGTGGGGGAGGGCAGACTAAAACACTCCAATGCCTCCTAGCAATGCCGCATTTCCTTTTCCAGGAGAACTATATCACTTATCCCAATTCTACAGTAACATGCCCTGCAGTTTATTAGGCTCTTCTCACCCCAAAATCAAATCATAATCCCACACTTCACCAAAGCAATGAATAGCAAAGACTCCCATCTTAAAGTCTGTACTCCTGCGTGTCACATGAAGGTTGAAAGGGAGCAGACCTGTCTACACTAGCAAATATGAATCCTACAATTCCTGAATTGTTTGACTGGCCTCACTGATCTGGCCTCAGCGTTGGACTGCCGATCTCTGCTGTTCCACGGCCATACAAGCCAGTAGCCTGGAAGCAAGGAAAGCCGTGGCTGACACCCATGAAAATCAGAGAACATTCTCTATCACAAGGAAAGAGGGAGAACTTTATTCAAGGCAGTGTAAGAGAGTCATTGTCACTCACCAAAAGAGTTCACAAGCTTTGTAAAGGCACACGGATGGATCCTGCTGTGAGTTTTAAGTCACAAAATGTTTTCCCCCCTTTTATGCCAGACCAAAATCTAAAATTACTCACCACAGCAGAAAGAAAACAGCTAAAATACTGACAAGTGTTGCCTGAGAGCTTCAAATAACTGCAGCCTCAGACCTCTACCTTACAGCCAGGACTGTATTTTCAAAAAAAAGAAGAGGAGGGGGAAAATAAGTCAGATCACACACTCACAGAACATGCTCAGAAGAAGGAGGGTGTCAAACTTTAAGTCACTCATGTTCAAAACATCCCAGGACACTCACACCCATTATATTTTTCATGCTACCACAACTGCACTAAAGTCAACCCTTTCACAAAGCTAAAGAATGCCAGGAGGGTGCTTTGATGAGAAGGCGGGACCTCTACCTTTCGAAAAATTTGATTAAAATTGGCTGACAGAGTCAAACAGTATCACCATGAGGTAACTGTCTGCACGTGCCTGACAACCTCATACGCAGCGGTGATCACGTAAACTCATTTTTTCAAGTGTAGTTTCCCAAGGAAATGGGTGAGCAGAAGGCATTTTTACTGTCACTCCAAGCAAAAACAGAGTTTAATCTGGCACCCTTCACAAGTACTAAATTAGCTTCCAATTCAAGAACAGAGAAGAACAAATTAATTGACCATCAAAGTCTTAGAGCAAGCCTGGTACTGTGCCATCAAATGGAAATGAGGTGAATTAGGCTAACAAAAAGCCTTGCTGCAGGCGTCCAAAGCTGCCCTCTGCCAACATTGCTCCCATGTGACACCTTTGGTTCTCATCAAAAGAGCCAGCACAGTAATTGTAAGAGAAACACTTGATTTGAAGGCATGTACCAAGAGAATTCCCAGGAGTCAAAATACACACACACAGAAAAACAGTGAGCTGACACAGTCATATGCACAAATCAGACGACCAAGGGGTCTAGCTTACACAATCATTAACCAAAGCACAAATCAGCGCTGTGACATGTTAAACAAAAGTGGATGGACGAAAGCCACAAAAACATCACATCCCGAAATTCATCTTTACACAGGAGGTTAATCAGAAGGAGTACGCAATTGAACATATTCAGTTCTTCACGTGCAAAATTCCCCAATGGTTTAGTCATTATAGCAAGAACCAAAGCCTTTAAAGATAGATCTGCCTAAGAAGCTGAATACTTCAGAGAGCAAAATTACCTTGGAGTTTAACTTCCCTTCCCAAAGAATTGTATTAGACAATTAACTACAGAAGTCAAAATCAGGCCAACATTTATGGGCCACAGGGGGAATAATACAATGATTGCAAAGAAAAAAAGCAAACAATGGCTAGGTGCTCATATTTGTTAGAGTCATATACACAGTGGCATTCATAATGATACTAATTTTGAGTTCTGCTTTATAAGGCATATTCCTAAAAGGAACTTATTTTCTAATTATGAGCTCCAGTGATCATGCACATTAAACAATGAAAACAAACGGCAGTAGATATTAATGTTGTGACAGTCCCATTATCTCTCAAGCAATGCATGAGGATAAAGCTGTTAGCTGTCCTCATAGGCAAAATTCATTTGAAATGTAACTTCTAGCAAAGTTCCTACAGCTGTCACTTTACTCTCCCTCTATACATATCAAAAGGAGGCAATTAGAGAAAACTAAATTAAAGATAAAAATTCTTACCTACCAAGAATATTTACAGTTTCAAGATCACGTCCTTAAAATCGTCTTGCTAGTTTTTTAAACCAAAAACCCAAAACAAGGACCCACAGAAGTGACTGAGAAATTACTAGATTTTTTTCCTTCATCATGCTGAACTTCTAAGGGATTCCCTGCTCGTTGCCCTCCTTTAAAATGCAGGGGCAGCAAAGACTTGCTCTTCTAGGTTTCACGTTGACAGCACATGAGGTATTGCTGTTTTGTCACAGAGCTCTTAAGGCTTCTAACTCCTTCATTATCTCCCCAGGAGCCCTCATTGGCAAACACAGCGATACTGTATCGCTCAGCTGAAAAGCTTAAAGAAATATTTTCTAGATGTCATCTCCAGGCTTAGCTAAATCCAACAAGCAAAAGCAGAAGCTTGATGCCCAAGAGCCCTAGCATACACCGCTCCTAGACAGGGTTTTACGTATTTCCTATTTNTCAACCCCTTAACATTCCATGATTCAGAAAACAATGTTACTCGATGGCTTTGAGCCTGCCACATTACTGCTCTCACAGCGTCACAAGTGATTCCATACAGACATCAAGACTATAAATACAATAAAAGCTCAGAAGTCTCAGACCATACTGTTTTATCAGTGACATGACCTGTAGGTATTTCTAAATGTGGCTTTTAGTTTAAACATGCATTAATTTTCACAATACCATCAAGACAGGGATGAAACAATGTTAGGAAGACATTTAAATTATCCCTACACAGTGTAGGCAAGAGACTTGCACTGAGAGAAAGAGCAGCTCATTTGGATCGGGAGAGCAGGACTGCTCGGTTACTACTCAATATCCTAGAGAAGTACTCAAGTGATTATACAGGATAGAAGTACAAGGACAATAGTATGTGATGAAAGAACATTCAGAGACAAGACCCTGTAACTCTTTTTGCCTTCTATGCACCGTTTCATCAGGGGTAAAAGGATGCAAGCTGGCCTGCACCTTAGTGTGAATTCTTGAACAGCGACACAAATAGCAGTAATGTGCATTAAAAACAGCATTCCTATGCTGATTCATATTGAAGCTGGGACAGAGAATGACACGTTCTATGTAACACATTTAAGAAGTTTTGAATGAGACATCCAATTTACATTTCTTTAAATAAAAATAGATCTGCTTTATTCAGAATTGCTGCTATTCCTATTGTAGTTCATAAGAAATGCAAATTCCCAGAAGAAAAATGCACTACTCACTTTCAGAGTGTGAATGAAGATATTTGTGTAGAATCACAGAATCACAAAATGGGTAAAGGTTGGAAGGTACCACAGTGTGTCATCCAGTCCAACCTCCCTGCTCAAGTAAGGTCACTCCAGACATTGCAAAGGATTGCTTCCAGACCATTCTTGAGTATCTCCAGTGAGGGAGACTCCACACCCTCCCTAAGCAATCTGTTCCAGTGCTCAGTCACCCGCACAGTAAAGAGGTTCTTCCTTATAGTCAGATGGAACTTCCTGTGTGTCAGTTTCTATCTCTTGCCTCTTGTTCTATTCGTGGGCACCACTGAGAAGAGCCTGGCTCCATTCTCTTGACATCCTCCCTTCAGCTACATTGATGAGGTCTCCCCTCAGTCATCTCTTCTTGAGGCTGAACAGCCTCAGCTCCTTCAGCCTTTCCTTGTAAGAGAGATGTTCTATTCTCTCAGTAATCGTCACAGGCCTCTGCTGGACCTGCTCCAAGAGCCACATCTCTCTTGTAGTGAGGAGCCCAGAACTGGACAAAACACTCCAGGTGAAGCCTCATCAGAGCTGAAAAAAAGGGACAGGATCACCAGCCTCGAACAGCTGGCAAGGCTCTTCCTAATGCACCACAGGACGCCATTGGCCACAAGGGCACACAGCTGGCTCATGGACAGCTCTTTGTCCACCAGGATCCCCAGGTCCTTCTCCACAGAGCTGCTTTCCAGCAGGTTGGCCATCAGCTTGTACTGGTGCTTATTCCTCCCCGGTCCTTCTACCCTGCATTTGCCCTTGTTGAATTTCAGTTCTTGTCTGCCCATCTCTCCAACCTGTCAAGGTCCTTCTGAAGGGCTGCACAGCACCCTGGGCTGCTGGCCACTCTTCCCAGCTTTGTGTCATCAGCAAACTTGCTGAGGAGGCATCTCCCATTTCATCCAAGTCATTGATGAGTAAGTTAAACAATTGTGGGTCCAGTATTGAACCCACTAGACCTTGCATCATTGACTATGACACTCTGGGATTTGCTGTTCAGACAGTTTTCAATACGCCATTTATATATACAGTCCACACCTCCTGAGTTTGCCTATGAGGTTGGTGTGAGACATCCTAAATGTCTAAATGTCTAAATCTTTGCTGAAGGTCAGGTAGACAATATCCACTATGCTCCCCCTCATCCATCCAGGTAGTTACTTCATCATAGAAGGCAATCAAGTTGGTCAAGCATGATTTCCCCTAAATGACTCCATACTGACCACTCCTGATCACCATCTTGTCATCCACGTGGACAGAGACAGCCTCCACAATGAGGTGCTCCATCAGATATTGAGATGAGGCTGTCTGGCCAGTAGTTCCCTGGGTGGTACTTCTTGCCCTTTTTGAGGACTGGGGTGATATTTGATTTTTTCCAGTCACAGAATAATACAGAATCATACAGAATCACAGAATACTATGAGTTGGAAGGGATCCACAAGGATCATCTAGTCCAACTCACCATCTAACTCCCGTACAGAGACCGAACACACATCCCAGAGTGGTGAACATAAACCTAGATCCCTCACAGGCGCACAGTCCACTCCAAGCCAGGAGAGACCCACAGGACCATCCAGCCCTACACCCCCCAGCTAGGCCATGTCACTAAGCTCCTCATCCAGTCTTCTCTTAAACACCTCCAGGGACGGTGACTCCACCACCTCCAGTCCTCAAGGACCTCTCCTGACCTCCACAACCTTTCAAAGATGATCATGAGCAGCATAGTTATGGCATCCATCAGCTCTCTCAGCACTTGTGGATCGATCTCATCAGGGCCCATGGACTTGTGGATGTCAAGTGTGACTAGGTGTTCTCTAACTCAATCCTCCTTGACTCTGGGAAAGTCTTCCTTTGACTATTCCTTTACTCTCATCTCCTGGGTCAGTGATTCCTGAAGGCTGGTCTAATCAGGAAGATCAATGCAAAGAAGGGATTCAGTAACTCTGCCTTCTCTGAGTCCTGTTACCACGGTCCCCCTCTCCTTTTAGTAATGAGCCCATGTTATCCTTAGTTTTCCTTGTTATTGATGTATTTGAAGCAGCTCTTCTTGTCCTTGACATTTTTGACCAGATTCCATTCTAGATGGACGTTGGCCTTCCTTGTCTCATTTCTACTTACTCTGACAACCTATCTATATTCATTCCAAATGGCCTGATCCTGCTTCCATCTCCTGTGTATTTCCTGCCTACGCCAGAGTAATGAAAAGAGTCTTTTTTTTTTTCATCCACACAGGTTTCTTGCCCTTTTTGCACAATTCCTTGCTCATCAGGATGCACCCTTCTTGAGCCTGATGGAAATGATACTTGAATATCAACCAATTCTCTTGGGGTTTGAGAAGCAGGGTCTCTTCAAAACACAGACTCAGAACTATCAAATAATTAAAAACACCTTTTCTAGAAGGTATTTCCATTACAAGTCATCAAGCTGACTTGGAGGCAAGTTCAACTAATGCAAATCACAGGAAAAATAAACCACAGGATCTAATAATTACAAAATAGCATTGACTGGCATCATGCTCACAGGAAATATTTTTACCTACGATATGACACTCCCAGCATATACAGATTTATTTTTCTGTGTGAGCATGTAAGTGTAGCTTAGCAACAGCAGAGTCAGTACCCTCTTTCACATGCATCTGACCCCAATAAAGTACATCTTTTGTCCCAAACCCTAACAGGATTGTCTGACAGAAAAGTAGTAAAAACCCAGTATTTCCAAGAAATTAACTACATATACATACTGTATACAAACATATTAAAAAGGGGTAATATGTATACCCCAGTAGATTAAAGGTTTTGCAAATTTCGTTTTCAATCTAATGTTCTCTGGGCGCTCAGTGTACATAATAAAAATTCAGTTTAGCTCCAGAAAGGTCTACTAGCACTTTGTTTCAAGTACAGAATTGCAGTCCTGCTTTTAGCCTTGTCTCGTCCACTCAGGATTCCGAGCTCCACCTCACAGGCACTGTGGCCAAAGCTGTATCCAGCTTTCATAGACCCAACCATCTTTATTTTTAGGTATGTATGTAAGCAGATCACACTTTTTGTCTCTATAACTCACAGTGCTTGCTTTTCCCTACCATACCCCTCACACACACATCCCAGAAGAGCGTCACCAGCCTTATCCAAGTTATTCCCATAAATCAGAAGTAGGTGTATGCTGTCTAGGAATAAACTCAGACCTAAAGCAAATACACTGCTCTCAAGAGCATCCATTACCCACATCATTCACATTTTGCGATGGAGTCTTTTGGACTAGACTAGCATTATACATGCTCCTGGAACACAGCTCTCAATTTAGTTCTATCCAAAAAGGAATAAAATGCACGCTCTGAAGCTACTCCATTCAAATTTATTCAAATTTAAGTGCACTAAGGTAGAATAATCAGGAAAATTACCTTCAAAAAACGTACTCCTAATGCAAATTAACTGTCCAACATCAGTGCACACACAGAAGCCCACAGTCACATTCACACTGCGTTTATTACAAAGAGCCAGCACTGCACCCTTGGAAGGTCCAAGATGCTCTGCAGAAAGCAACGTAAGCCAACCTGAACCTAAGGAAATCTTAATCTCCAGAACTAAAGCATCTGCTCAAAATCCCCAAAACGTTTGGTATCTCTTCCAAAATGCTTATTTAAAAGTGCCTGAAAGAACTGATACCAAGTAGTTTATTTTAACTGTTCTACCTCAGTGTCATCTGAATTATTTTATTGTTATGACTTGGAAGAACCTGGTTTTGCAACCCATTAAAGTGACACAATCAGGCTAGAAATAAGCTGACACACTAAGTGGAATTCAGGCTGAATAAAGATAAATCTTTGGCCACTGTTTTATTTGCAGCACTAGGCAACATTTCAGCAAGCACAAAGATGTATATGCTAATATAATGCCCTGTCCTCCAGCCAGATACATTGCTTGGGTTCTTTACAGGAAATTCTACCAAACATGGCTTTAAGGCAAATGCTAGTGTGCTCTGTGTGCACTCTAACTAGACAAAAAAAAATGAACATTAATACACTTTCCTAACTATCCAAAGCCTAGAGTTAGTAGCATATTGTATATATACGTACGTATGGGGGGCAGGTTTGTGCTCACATGTCTAGTATTTGGTATTTTTAAATGAAAGTCAGGTGACAGTTTAATTGTTTAAAGCTCTGGTTGTCAAGACTCCGCATTGCTTACTAGACAGATTTTTTACAACCAGTAGACCCAGCATAGAGTGTGCTTCTTAATTTACACACTTGAATAACAACATCCATCTTTGAATATCTAAATGTCTCAATGTGCTGGGCTGACCTTGGTTTGATGTCAGGTGCCCAGAAAGTTGCTCTATCACTCTTGTCCACAGCAGGATTGGGGGAGAAGAAAATAAGATTTGAAAAAATGATGGGTAATAAAGCAGCGCCTTAGTGCTTACAGGGACTCTGACAACCAACAGAGCAAAGATTATTTCCCTCCTTTTCAAGCCTGCAACAGGAAAAGGCTGACAAAACTGCAAGCCAGCAGTAACTGTAAATAAAAGAGAAAAACACATAATGGAGGCAAATTGTATTTGGGAGAAAACATTGAAGGGAAAGGAACAAAACAGCACTCTTTATCGGTGGGGACATCACTTAGTCATGATCTGGAGCGTTCAAACCTGCTTCACTCTGTCACAAACTCCCACAAATCTGAAAGGCACTGCAGCAGCACCCCGACACCTCTCCTCCTGCCAAGCCTAAGCAGCGTAACAGGATCATTTTGTCATTCAAGTTCCCACTTAGTTAATCACTGTAACACCTTGAAATCTCTACAGCGTATTTCACACAGAATGTCTGTGCAAAGTAAAGCAGCACTGTGGGTCTGCCCTTGCCAGCCCAGCATAAACTCCTGAGCCACTGAACACATGGGCAATGTCACTTGAGAGCAGTGGCCTCAGGATCCTGATTTACCTGTGTGCCTGGGTCTACTAACAACCCTGTTCTGGTCAGTGTTTCCCATCGTTTTTTTTAATTATTTGTTCAGATTTTTGGCACACGATACACTGCCTTGGTTAAGCCAGCCTGATGCAAGACAGGTCTCAGAGATAAGGAAAGGGACTAGTAAGAACTCAGTAGGAAATTCTCCGTGGACTTTTTAGGTAAGGGGTAGCTATGAATTGCTACTCTCAGTGCCTTCACTGCAAACTTGAAAACCTTTGGAAATGCACATCTGAACACAGCTGAACAGGGATTTGTCAGTACTTTGCTGAATAGGGATCCAGACTACAGGAGAACAAATTATATAGGGTATTTATATTCTGTACCTCAAAAATTCCAACTCAGTTCCCCTTTCTTTCACTCCCTCGACAGTGGCACTTTATCCATCCATGAGACCTGTTCAGTTCTGCTCCTTCTCTGTTACCATGCATTTGGCAGGTACAAGGAATGTTCTGTTGTTGTGATAAGCATCCTTTGTCCTGATGTGGCATTTTCAGCTACTTAACCAGGAAAGTTCATACTGCATCCTTCAACAGCCAAATCAGTCCTTAGTTTGAGACAGTCATGACAAGAAAATATGCCAGCATAACCCTTCTCAATTACAGCTGCAGACAGTCACATGGATTGGTGCCAATAAGTTTCTGCCTCTGTGGAAGTGAAATAACTTCTGTAGACTGAAAATCGAGAAGAAATAAACAGAAACTAATGTCAGGTCTTGTAATTCATATTAGTGCTTGCATGTGTTGAGTGTTGACAGTTTCCAAGGCAAGAAAAGGGGCAGATTTATATAAACACATTTTTAATACTGCAACAAATGCCAGATTCATGGTTTTCACCTCTAAGTGTTCCAGAAGTCCTGTGTACCACAACCTATTTGGTCAGATGCCCTCTTCCAATCCTATACTATGCAAATTACACCACTGTCATGATTCCCAGCTCCTGGCCTTCTGCCATAGGCTGAACAACTATCCTACATCGAAAAGGTCTGGACAAGCGTAGAACCACCCGTCCCACATATCCAGAACTGGGATGCTGATCCAAGCCAAACACTATGGCTGTCTCTACACATCAGCTTGTAACCAAGATTGTAAAGAATTTTTGGCAGATAAGTGCTGAATTTACAAACAGAACTCTAGTTTATGCTGTTGCAGGGCTAAGCCCTGTGCACAAACAGCTGACCAGAATAATTTTATGGCTGTACAGTTCCCATAAAATTGTAAAGCATGCTGCTCTGAACGCTGTAACAAGTTATTACCAGCGGCTTATTTGCAGTATATTTTTTCTATTCATTGTAGTAGTTGAGTGCTGCCATCAAACCAATTCAGAAAAAAAAATTACTTCTATTATCCAGTCTTGAACATGGCACACCCACATTTGCCCATCTTACTACAATCATTGCTAGAAATCCATAAAATCAGTTAATCCCAGGTCCAGGGTTTGTTCCACCAGACATCCCACAGCAAAACACTGAGTAATATCCACACCATCCCCAAAACATAACAATACCCACCTCAGGTAGGCTAAAATCCCAACTTGAGGCCAACAAAAGTCTGTACAGTAATCCCTCACTACTTCACGGTTCACCATTCGCAGCTTCACAGATTCACAGATTATTGTGAGTTGGAAGGGACCCACAAGGATCATCGAGTCCAACTCTTAAACCACACCACTGCCTCCCTGGTGGGAATTGAACCCTGGTCTCCCGCATGGCAGGTGGGGACACTCACCACTGTACTAAAGTGGATCTTCAATACATTGCATGTTTTTTCCCAGCGTCTTTACCAGCTTTACCATTTTTACCCTATTTACCGCTACTCTGTGGATTTTGCTTATTGCAGCATCTTTCTGGAAGTGACCCCTCACGATATTTGAGGGATTACTGTATCACCATTTATGCAAAGAGCACACAACCAAGTGCTGGAACCAAACTTTGTCTCCAGCTGCTGGCAAACTTCTCTATTTCATGCTGAAACACCATTCAGCATAAGCAGGTACCAACTCAAAACCAAGTCAGCAGGAAGGAGCTCCTGGTACAAGTCAGCTGCTTCACCAGCTATTACATTGAAAATCTCCCATCAGGTAACTTAATAACAGCAAAGAAAGCTGCCAGGTGTGAACCACAGAGATCTCAAGACACGAAATGGCTGTAAGATGGAAAGAAGGGGATAACAACCATACAGCAATAGACATTCACATTTTGGATTTTTTTTCTGGCCTAAATCTATAAAGAAATTAATTCAATTATTTTTCTGTACTACTGATTAACCATCCAAACACAAAATGCTGGCTGTATTTTTTTTCTTCTCTTTCAAAAGATATTAGCTACAGTTCAGATACTTAAGTGTATACATTCAGCCAGGCATGTTTAATGAAAGCTGTACCTTCTATCACTGCATTTTTCAAGTAGAGAATAAGCGCCTTTTACCCTTTCAGCATCATAATGAAAAAGTAACTCTTTCCACGGAATTGAAGAAAATACTGTGGCTAGCAGAGCCCTGTTGAGAGACAGATTAATTATCTACTTGGGTGTACACGCAAGAGTAAGCTTGTCACAGCTAAGGGAAAAGACAAAAGGCAATCACTTAGGGAAAGCTAGCAAAGCTGCTGTGCTAACATTCTCCTCCTTTAGATCTCCACAAAGCCCAGTAGAGAGATATCGTGTTCGGAAACAGCAAAAAAGCAAAATCAGGCTGGAGAATTTGCTGTCCTTTGAACAAGGCTATTACAGTGCTGCCTTACCACAGAGTGCACTCAACTCCATGGCCAAGGGTGGCGAAGCCACATTCAGAGTGGGCAGCCTAGAAAGGAACACGACACCCTTCAAAACAAGAACACAACTGCAGTCACAAAGCGCAACCAGTGCCAGCTTTCCAGGGACTAGATGTTGCCCGGAGCTGCGTGTGGCCCAGAGACACCCAGTGGTTGACTCATACATCAGGAGCACGTGTAAAGAGTGGGAAGGTTAGGGAAAGCATCTCCTCAGTACATTTATTCAGTACAACCTCGGGCTGACATGACGCTTCTCTGCTCATTGCCAGCTTTCAGTCTGGGTGTAGGAACGGATAGGGAGGTCTAGGAGAGAGATCTGATTCTGAACAAATGATAAACAGCAAAAAAGTGCAAGGAAAAAAGGAATCTGCAAGGTTTCAAACCAAGCTTTGATTTGCGCCTGTAGATGTTATCACCATCCTCTGGCCCTTCCTGAGAAAGTCCCTGCAGGCATGACTGCCTTATTCGAGGTCTCTGGCCGAGTTTGGGTAACCATTACCTGCAGCCGAGGATACAGGCACGTGTTATTCCACACTGAAGGTCAAATAGCAGCAAATGCTCCTTGAGCCGCTAATACTGCCAGCAGCAGCTATGCTTCCTGACTTAAAGGAGTGTTAATGACCCACAACAACTAGTCAAGATGCATGCACAAAAGGTATCACCCTTCATAGTACCAACAACATAGGACCAGGCTCTGCACTAGAAAAAAGAAAAAGAAAAATAGAAAAATCAATCCAACTTGAAAGAAACTTTTAGCAGCTCTACAAAAGTATAAGCAGAGTTTTCTTTAACCCAAGCAGCACCAGAGCTGCAAAAGGTAACAGGTACAATGAGTATCCCATGCACTGCTCTCCAACACTAGGCTTCACGCCATCTGACCCAGTTTTAGACACTCATGAAACACCCAAGTTAGGCAGGTCATCATAGTCAGCTTCCTCTAAGGTAAGGGAAGAGGAATGGACATCTCTTCCTACCAAGATGGAAATCATCACCCAGATATTACCACCTCTCCACCTCCTATTTTAGGCCCATCAACTAAGAGGCATGAATCCAAAAAAAAGTGTACTAGGAACAGCTGTACAACAGAGGGTCAACTAAACAGGATTAATATTATGCTCCCTAACTTTTCCTGCAGTATTGTTAAGTCTGAATAGCAATGCTCAATTTGGATAAAAGTAAATGGTGAAAGCACAGTACACTCCAGAGACACAGAGAAATGCATGTTTTAAGTTGCTTTGTAGTTCCTTCTGGAAAACAGCAAGATAAACTTTGCTTAAAACCCATACCACATGCACAAAGATAAATGCAATCTTCAGCCAAGTTCCAGCAAAGACAACTTTTTTTTTTCATTTATTGTTTAGAGTGGAAATGTCATTTTTCTAAGGAAATAGTGCTTTTTGGAAATAGCAACAACACCGTGGCAAGTGACAAACACCAGTAAAAGTAATAGGGCAAGTGAAAGAATAGGTGGCCTTACTGTGATCATTCTAACTAAGAGACTTCAGAATAGTTTTATTCTCTGCCAGAAAGATTAGAAATGCAGCAGCACTAGTAACCCAGAAACACTACAGTGACTCACTCATGTTCAGTCAACTCAGATGCTCAGGGGAAACAATGAAGGCATCAAACATGACACGGCCCAGCCAAGTAGATGCAACATGGCAGCATGACCTGGACTCGAGCCACAGCTCCTTGCACCGGCTCGCTAAGCACTTTCTGCCTCGCTTCCCACATTCCACAAAATAAGCCCTGTTCTAGCACTGATCTGACCTACAGGTGAACATTACTGATAACTAGCAGATGTTCTCAGGACACAAGCATACTCAGAACACATAACATACTGATGGTAACAAAGAAAACAGCACAAGGAGATTTTACGTTTCAGCATCCTGTGCCCTGAACACAAGAGAGGAAGTGAGGGAAACATCTCCAGTAATGCTGGAAAAACTCAAGGCAGAGCAGCTGTATAAACCCAAGAAAACAGAAAGACAGGCAAGAACAGCATGACCAGCATGAAATGAGAGCACAAACAAGTTTGGAAGGCTTGAGGTCCTCTTGCAAGCAGAGGGCAGCTAACCCCTCAAATCACACTCGGTATCGGCTCTTGCACTCTGCTATCAGAGTTGGCAAAAATAAAATAGGAAGAAAGAGGCTGGGGACAGAACTAGGCCAGCTGCAACCACCTTCACTCAGCAGCTCAGAGCTCCAGTTTGCCTCTCTCCAGCTCTGCCCATGCACCCCTCTTTCAGCTCCCCCCTACGACTCAAATTTGAGGCACTTGTTCCACACCACTGTGCATCCACAGACAATGAAACACACTTAACTTTGCTAGTGACACATACAAGCAGCAAAAAATTAAGGAGGAAGGTTCCTTCTTCTCCCTTCATCCTGCATCATTAGACCTTCATCTTTTTCTCTGTCGAGCTTTTAATAAGAGAAAACCACTCTGAAATTAAATGGGAGGAGTGTAAAAAGTGTCTGGAACAAAATACCATATGTGCAATGCCTCTTCTCCTCTTCCATGAGCTGCAAAAGTAAACATCACCTTCTCTGGCAGAAGCAACAGGGCTGCCTTATGTAACTGGAGGATGGAGGGAGAGGAAAGAGTCAGCAAAAACACACATTGTCCACAGTTCAGAAAAAGAAAAGAGCCCCTTTCAGCAGCCATGAGCAAGAAGGCTGCAGAAGTGACAGCTTTGCTACCTCCCTTCCCAGCTGGCTCTCTGACCTGCCTAGAAGCAGCATCCAACACCACAGGAAGGGCTGGCTTTGTTTCTGACACTGCTGGCCACTGCACTTATACACAAGATGACAGAATGCTGCTTTCCTCACAAGTTATGATGGGGCAATTTATTTTCATTGGCATGAGGAGCAAAAAAGAACCAGTCTGATCCTCTCTGCAGCAGCAGGACATTGTGAAAGGCAATTTTACATGTGTATGGTGTACAGTCTTTAACACAGTATGCACACTACACACCCTGTCTTAGAAGGAAAACATTCAAGAGAAATCTTTGATTTCAGAAGATGAACTGATGCATTTTCAGTCAGAATCTTCAACCTTCAATCCGCATCATCCATGTGCTGTTATGTCAAAGTAAAATCCTGGTTTGACTTCCTTCATGCCTATCATCTCCCCACTCTCTCATATTCCCACAGCAGTCTGCCCTATGAAGTCACAGAAGGATTTTTCCCACCCTGTTGACCTCATTTCCTCCTCCTTGTTGAGTCCATGCCACACAGCACAGGGTGCAGGCTGAGTGCCGGGCAGAGTGTAATACACAGATCCATCCCAATCCAGTGATCCTTGCTGACAGTAAGGCTCATAAGCAGCTACTACAAGTCAAGCCAAACCAGTGAGCAGCAACTTTACGTGCATCTTCGGCAATGCCAACTGTTCCACGGTACATCTAGAAACTACTAATACACACTAGTCTCATCACCTGCACACAGACACACACGTCTCAGACACCCACCAGGCTTTCTGCATCCTCAGTGACTGACTTCCTTCCCGATCCCTCAAATTTGTTGTGCACACTCTAACCCTTAAGACTTAATAAACAACAACTTGTCATATTCAACTTCAGAAAACTTTATTTCTCCTCATGTCACATTTGACTTCAGAAAACCTTCTTTCTCCTTAATACTTCCAGCTTTCAGTGAGTCCCTTACACACCAGCTCTTCCAAACTGTGGCTCAGAAACAGGTCCTGTTTGCCAGTATCTATGCAGCTGACCAAATGCTTAGCTCTACAGTAGCACTATCATATGTAAATCCTCACATACATCAAATCAAAACAAGAAACTTAAAAAAAAAAAAAAAAAGGAAAGAAGAACTCCAAGCAAACAACTTAAATGACTGCTAAAAACATCAATATATCAGCTGCAATAGCAGCACTTTGGAGAGGATTTTATTATTACTATTATCTTATCTCCAGAAGGCAAGCCAAGAAAAGAGAAATAGATGGAACCAAGCCCTGCATCTGAGCAAGCTCTCTGCGAGCAAATGCAGACTTGTTTCAGGGCTGGCAGAAGATTGTGCTGAAATTAAGTGGTGTGGGTTCTGACGGAAACACAATTTTTCAGATCTTGTATGAAATCTGTAATGCATGCCACTGAATAAAACTTCCATAGGCTATACAGCAGCACCTAAATATTTGTCCTATTGCTGTTCATCTGTAGCTGGCACACATTCAGAGACTACAAAGGCAAAGCCAAACCAAAGCTCAGACTGACTTTTCTACCTCCAATTTGCATTGCACTTTTCCCTCCAGGGATCTCGCATAGCTTGGTTTGGACTCCATCCCAGCTCAGTCCCAAACAGAGAGATATATCAAACAATTTCAGTAACACTGACACATTTAATTTTAAACTATTTAAAATTACTTTGAATGCACATTCCTGACATTCCAATACTATTCTGAAAAACTTTTAATCCACCAATTTTTTACTACATGGTTACAGTGTAGTAAACTAAAACCAGAAAACCTGCATCAAGACAGCATGAAAGCTCTTTGGGTGGAGTACTGGTTTCCCACGGGAAATTAAAACTTCATCACTAGCTATTCAAAATTTGTTTGTACCAAATACTGCCCACTAGGACAAAGCCATGAGTCAGCTACAAAAGGAGATTCCATGAGGCAAATAAGCTAGTTCTGACTTTCATCCCTTTCACTACAGGTAAGGTGACAACTACCAAGTGTGTTGAGAATGTGAAACAAATGTGAAGGGTTAGAGCAATTCTGGAACTTACACAAAAGCCTGACCAACAGAACTAGTGATGAGCAGGCAAAAGCAGGAGGGGTCATCAAAACCATTCCCCTCACTTGTAACAAGTAACTTAGGCAGCAGTGAAAGATAGCTGGCTCATCCACAGCAGCACTTCCCTTCAATATCAAAACTGTGTGTGGTAAATGGAGCTTCCACTGCCAAAACCCACAGGGTGCAAAAGCAACCTGTCTTTGGAGGAATCCTTGCTAGAACCAAACCTGAAAAGATAAACCAGATGCATAGAGAAAGGGGAAAAAAATCTAGAAAACAAGGCTTATTGCACCGTAAATGCTTTCTTACAGAATATCTTGTCTGTTCTTACACTGGCCAAAACAATGTCCCACAACTGCCTGATCCTGAAACCAATATTGTCTAGCAATGCTTCATCATGTGTCCCATGAATTAAGGGCTTGACAATAACCCAGCAGCCACAAGGCTTATGACAGCTCTCAGAAATTTACGAGAATTTGATTTCTTTCCAATAAGTCCCTTAGGCTCCCAGAGGAATCCTCAAACAGCTTTTCAAGCCCTAGGAGTCAGGCCCACTGACAGAAAAAAGAAGATCCCCAAAAGGCACTGCAATGACACTCCCGTAGCAGAGCAGGCACGCAGGCAAGCCATGAAACTGATGCTAAACAGATCCACATTAAACTGGTCCTAACCATAATTTGAACAGTAGGGCACTGCCAAAATGAAATGGTCATTTACTGACAGAGAAAGCAAAGAAATATAAAACTTCAATAGAACAGTGAGAGATCACAGACAACTTTCACAGGGCCTACACTGCATCTAGGGGAAGAAATCTCCTCTTCTGCTTCTGAGTATAACTCTCTGCGTCTTCACTTCTAGCACAGAAACAGCATGTACTGGGCAGTTCTGGCTTTCTGGTGTAAAGGCATTCTATTATCCAAGTAAGAAATTGTCGTGTGCGTGATAAGTCCTAGTAATCCCAGAGTCCCCTTCCTCCAGATGGCCTGATTCTCTGACCAAGGCAGAATGCCCTAACAACACTATCAGTACAGGCAGAGCCACTGCAGCACAGCTCCAGCCCAATACCACCACAGCTGAAGTTAAGAATGCTGTAAAAAGGACATCATGCTGGCACTTCTCTGTAGCAGCAATAGCTCTTCTGTGCTCCCAAAAACCTTCTTCGATCCATAAAGTGGCTGCACATGAGCTGGGGGAAAAGTCATTCTTTCACCTGCACACCATTTTGTTCTGCAGAATAGAAAGAAAAGCGCATTTGTTCAGCATGTATTTTAAGAGGATCGATCAAACTGACTCCATACACTGGGGATGTAGCTCAGGGAAGCAAAAAAACCCACTTCTCCTTTGCAGAAATGCAAATACACCCAAACACACCTCTGACCCCAGTGCAGACAGGAGGTCTTTGTGTAACTTTGTTACTTTGTGTAACACTGCCCATAGCTAACACTCAACCACGATAAACCATTGCACAACTCAGTTAGTACAGAGCTAAACATAATTCACACACACATTCATAATCAGAGGTTTCTCAATACAAACAAACAGCTATCTTTCACAGAATACAGGCACTTTCTTAATATTCAGCTTTTTAGCTTCTCTTCTAAGAATGAAAGCGCCATAAATCAAAAAAGAAGCAAAGCAGCTTGACAAGATCATACAGGAGGACCTTGCGAAAAAAGCCTTGGCTGGGGAGACATCCTAGGGAAGAGACCCCATGTCCATGATCTCAGCAAGCCACTCATCAGGCCAGGTAGATACAAGGGTGAAATGGGGCAAGATGTTTGTGTTTATGCCTGCTCAGAAGAGAGTGAAATTAAGGAACCAAAAATAATTTGGGGTGTCCTTAAAATACTCAGCATAGTCTAAAGGAGAGGGGGAAAGTGCATTCACACAGAATCACAGAATATTTTGTGTCGGAAGGGACCAACAAGGATCATCGAGTCCAACTCTTAAACGGCACCACCGCCTCCCTGGCAGGAATCGAACCCCTGGTCTCCTCCATGAGAGATGGGGACACTCACCACTGTACTAAAGTGAATTTTCAATTTAAAAATGAATGCAAAACCCCAACCAACCCCATCAGTCTGCAGGTCCAGTTCAAGAAGCCTATTGTTCCAGGAGGACATATCAATCACTACAGATAACCCTCTCTGGTCAGGTCATATGATTGAAGGCTTTACTTTATTATTCCCTCACACCATGACCAAGCAAAGCAGCAGCGGTATCAGATCAGACAAAGGAACGGCTGCCCTTCAGAACACACTCCTGAATAACTGCTCCCTGATGTGCACACATGTGTGATTTTGCTGTGCACAGCGGGGATAAGAGAGTAACCACATGTGTCATTACTTACTGAGTTTAAAGAGGTAACACAACCGAAAACAACCAGGAAATTCAGAAAGTCAAGTCGCTTTTCTGTCTCGAGTTTGTTAAAATTTCTAGACTATTTAACTTAGTATATTGCACCATTCGCAAATACTATACACATGCCAGAAAGTGTTGAACTGCTGGGTGGGTAGAAGCAAGAGATGATGGAAAACTCGGGGAAAGCAAAGCCTCCATGGCTCGGTCCCAGCTTCACCATGCTGTTTCACCGCTGTGCAGGCCTCAGGGCTTCTCTGCAGCAAGCTGGAGACTCTCCCTCAGCCCTGGGGCTACCACACCTCCCAGCTTCCCAACCCTCTGCTACTCCAGTGCCTGCTGCGTTGTGATTAAAATGCTGGAACCAGCTCTTGAATGAAAAAGAAATTCACCTGCAAGCAAAACAACTTCAAAATACATATTCATAAAGAATGTTTGAGGAATGTAGAGGCCTCTCTCCTTTAGTCACTGAAACGTAACAGTCCTTGGTCTTTCATATGAAACATGCCGCAATTTCTTTCTTTCCTGCAGCGCAGTCACTGTGCATGTGCCTACCACTGTATTACCTCAATATTTTTTTTCAAAAAGCACCTCTCTAACAAAAAGAAATTCACTCGTACAAAGCAAACTGTATTGCTTCTGCAAAATTTCATTTGAGAATCCACAGCTAAAGTGCAGGACCCCTACAGTTACCAGTTCTGCAGCGTGATAGCTTCAACATCCCTTGTGAGATGAAGCATGTCACCTTAATGCATGCTTAAGGTGAGAGAACGACCAGGCTGATTGGCTTCATCACCCTAAGGACACCGAATGTGACATACTTAATCTGATGAGAGACACTAAAGCAGTGCCTCTTAATATTTTATGAAACATTTGGCTGTTTTTAATTTTAAAAACAGCAGCTCAATAAACAAAGCAATGGAGCATTCCCTGTGGATGGCACTATGATAGGTGTACAGCAGCCCACTCAGCTGAGTGACGACATGATACCCAATGCATCGACTCTGTCCTCCTCCCCACATCCATGCTGGAGACCCATGTACTGGGAGCACTCAAGCTCTGCACACCAACAGGGACTTTACCAAAAACAGTTGGCTTTCACCAGAGTGCAGCACACAGCAGAGGCAGTTTCGAAGCTGGCTTAGGAAATCCAGGTTCCATCAAGCACTTTAATCTGGAAACAATAGGCTGACATGGCTGAATAAATTGTTTTAATCCAAAAGACTGCCTTTTCTTCACTACTTGCTCAGTTCTGGAACAAGACTACAGATACAGACTTAGATGAAACATAAAATGCAAGTATCTCACTGTAATTGCCTACCACATGCTTGCTTTAAGTTTATCTGCTTGCCTAAGTAGCCACTACCAACCACAGTCAAAAGATAAGGTGGTCAAAATAAGACAAGACCCATCTCAGCAAGATGGATCTTTGCTCTTACTTATAAGAAACACCTTTTACTCCCACTGCCATGAAGACTTGCAAGGTGCAAGACTGGTCAGAAGAAAGACAGAAGAAAAACCACAGGCATCAAGCTTGAATACAGACAAAAGCATCCCCAATGGCCCAAAGGATAGACTTCAGAAGAGCCTGCTCTTTAATTCTCTGTTCCATATACATCCATCATCACTTATGAAAGCCTCAGAGATAAGAACCAAAAGCTAAGATAGTACATCCCCCCATTCTTTTTTATTGGAGTTCAGAAACAAAGAGATGCCAGGGCCAGCTCTTACAAGAGGGCTGGCTTGCTACAGTCTCACTAAATAGAGATACATTCCGATGGAAGAGGACCTGTGTATACACCCATAGGAAGAAGTTGCAAGCCAAAGACAAAAAACACATCAGAAACAAGAAAAGCACACTCATGAGCTCAGTGGGAATACACACAGTCCTCTCACCAAGGAAGACGACCATCCTGGGGCTCCTCCCTTCAAGTATCAGTAATTGACAAGTCCCCACCTCATCTCAACACCACAGTGCATTCTTTACTGTGGAAAGAAAGATTCTGCAGAAATTAAAAGTATTATCGCAAGAAAGGGGATTATTTTGTCATCCGAGGACACTTGCATGGAAGAGCAGAGCTGACGGTCTGTCTTGTGATCTTTCTGATTAAAATGCTGCCTCAGGATATTACTCTCCCCCTCCAACATGAAACAGTCAATTAGGCTGTGATATATTCATGTAATAAAGGCTTTTTCTTATAAAATATGTCAATCCAAGACTGGCAATACTTCTACCTTGAAGTGACCTTACTAAAAAGAAACATGACAGATAAAACCAGTCTTAAACTAGTTAAATACTGGCATTTGAGGAAGCAGAAAAGTGAGGGAGTTGACAGGTATATTTTTCAATTCCATCTCAGTGCTTTAAAAAAAAATAAAGAAGGAAAGGAAGGGCTAAGGGACTTCATTCCCATGAGGAGTTATCTTATCTTTCATTATTAATTTCATATATGTGTTCATATATACATATACACACACACAACTGCATTCACCTGCCACCTACAGCAATCTCTACAGGTACAACTGTACATTAAACTGAATAGAGCAAAATTCTGATCACAGCATCAGACAGAGTGGTGTCAGATGACCATCAAGAGACAATTCTCAGATCAGTCTCTTACACCACATAAAAAAAGTCATTACTGAAACAAGAATTGCCTTTGTAGACCATCCAACCCTAGCCAGAACATCACCTCAGCTCTCACTTCTGAGCTCAGCCAGAACCACAGATAGTCCAGCCTTGTGTCTCCATAGCAATGTCCTGCTTCCAAGGGCCCAGTGAAATAACACCAACATACACAAGTAGCAGGGACAGCTCCATCAACCTTAGAAAGCGACCCAACAGCACCAGTGCTCACCATCTTCTCCCAGTTCGTCAGCAGGAAAAACCACTAAATATGCCACAGAGGTAATTAAAGATTTCTTAATGAATATCTTGTATGCTGTCATGGTCCCCAGTACAGAGCACCATCCCAGCATCTTAACTCCTGTTCAGTAAAGCAGAACAAAGTCTCTGCCCTCTTCTCAAGTTACAGGCAGTGATTTTTTTATCTAACACAAGGACATCTTAAATCATGTTATAGGAAAACATTTGCAGGTTTTGGATGTATCTATGGGACTTCCTCATACACTCTATTTAGCAGAGACATCTGCTACTCAATATATATATATATATTTCATCTAAATCCCACCTTCTGAATCCTTTCCATCAGTTGTCAGTAATGTAGCTTTGTGTGCAAAACCAAGTGCATTCTGCCCCCATTAGGAAGCCAATTACAGCAGGAAAAACAAGCAATTAACAAGGTGCAAAACAAACATCTTGCCACCTGCCTTTTAATAGCAACCCTCCTTCAAACAAGTCAGTCTCAGCACAGCTTTCAGAACTGGCAACTGATATTATATATGTATTTATGCAGCAGCTGTTCTTCATTGCAACAAATATTACAGGCTTACCAGATAAGGTCAGCATATTTTAAAAAAAACATATAGCATGTATTAAAACCTGCTTTGAGGCTTGAATGTTGCTTTTAATGAAATCAGCAGCATCAGGCGTGTCTGGTATTACAGTGAAGCTGCAGTCACAACCCCAGCTTAGAGAGATTTCTCCTCATTTCTACTTGCTTAGCAGCTTCTGTATTTGTTTCGCTAAATCCAGGGGCCTGAGCTGCTATTAAACAGCCTGCAGGGCAACCAACAATGCCCAGCTCTACAGACTAGACAAGTCTTTCCTCCATCCATCATCCCCTTCCTGTCTTTGGCTTCCCCCACCACAACATCACTAAATCCAATTTGCTTTGTGGGGCTGGGGGAACATAATGGGGCAGAAAGCCATCCCCCAAAAAACAAATCAAGGAGAAAACAAATCTAGATTTCAGCTCACTCTGCTCCTTCAGCCTTCACACTTCAGGAGAAGGAAGGAAATCCTTCCAAAGTCACACTAGCTAGCTCCAGAGGGAGCCACTTTTCTTTCCCTTTTGTGGAACAGGATGAATGTCACACTTCTGAGCAGTTAACCAGGACTAAAGAAAGCCCAAGAGTAAATCTGCAGGATTTAATAAACTTGCAAGGGGAAAATGTGCCTGAGAAAACAGCGTGCTTCATCTTGCATGTTTGTTTGTTTTTCAATCTTCCCTTCTGCTCTGGCTCCGTAGAGCTAGGTATTTGTTAAGCTTTGCATGTCACATTTCAGTTCCTGACTAACACCCAATTTAGCCACTCATTTCAAGATTTATGCAAGTCTTAGGGTTCTTTTCTCTCTGACTTTGTTGAGACCCGAGAAGCAAAACACTGAATATGGTCCTTTTGCAATCACATACGGGATTCTGATGTTTAGTTGGAGACAAGTGAAAACAGATCCTTCTCTAAATGACCACAGGAAGCAACAGGAAACAGAGTTTTTAACTCCAAACAAGGACAACAGGCTACCCACAGTTTTAAAGAAGTCATGATCAAAAGTAAGAAAACAACCCTTCACTGAAATATTCTTCTAAAAAGTCGTGGCTTTAAATAAAAATTCACTACCCTGGAATATGACTGCTACCTAATTGGCAAGTCAGATCCTAAGAGACCCAAGTCTTCAATTCTGGTGATTATCTACACATATGCAGAATAAGCAAAGTCAGAAGAAGGAGAACAATAACAGAAGGTGAAGAGTGGTGAAAGGTGAAAATTTTCCTGACTTGTAAGGATGCACACCTAAACCTGACCTATGGCAAACCACAAAGTAAAAAAAACCTCACAGCCATACGTTTCTCACACTACCAGTACAAGTGCAGAGATCCCACGACTCTTTCCTACAGCCCTAATTACACGGACAAGGTCACAAAAGACATAATCTGCCAACAAGAGCTGCATGAGGTCATACAGCCACCCTAGCTATAAAAGTATTTTAAGACTAGTTCAGTCAGTCAGGTCACTTGACTTTATTTTTGTTTTTTAAACAAGCAACAATATTTTCCCTTATATTTTGTGAATGGGAAAACAGGAAGCAGGGTCTACTCCTTCGTCACCAACCTAGCATTTCAGTACACATGACTAACAATGCCAGGGAGAGGTCATGCCTCGCTGCATTTTGTACACCTAAATCCACAAAAAAATGCCAAGAAGAAGCCTCAGCTCAACAGTGATGGTGGGACAGAACACTGTCAGCTTTCAGAAGTTGTTCTGATAACAGGGAGAGGTCCTGCCCTGCATTAACCAAGAAGTGGGACATATTATCTGCACTGTTCAACAACAAAGCCTCACATGACAGAATCGGCTCCAGCTGGACATCAGAAAGCCAGTCCACAGTTCTCAAGCTTCCTTCAAATTGATCAGTTCTAGGGCAATCTCTTCTGCTTAATACTAGGGAGGGCCCTAATGGGTTTTCTGACCAGAAGGCTGCCTAAAGGCCAAAAGAATCAGCAGCTTGGCAACTGCTGCTTCTTGAAGGTGGAAAGAGACCAGAAATGCAACAACAACTTACTATGAGAAAGAGTTGTAGTTCTACGATTAGTTCTAGGAGTCAGAACTCCAATTATTCCCCCAAGGGTACTTAGAGACCTAATATCTCCAACCCTTTCAGCCCTCTTCAATAGAGATGCTTGAAGAGACCAAATTTGACTAAATACTAAACTTCAACAGCTGAGTGGCAACAGTACCCAGCTCACCTGAACAAGAGTTGAAAGGTGGCAATGCTACAAAGGGCTCACACTGCAGAGTCCCCCTAATCAGTGTGTCCTACAGCCCATAAAACACTGACTGATTCCCAGTAGTCACAGGAGTGCGCATTCCCGCCTCAGCTCTTTTAAACAGACTTCTGTGGTCTGGCAAATGGTCAGACCAAGTAGAGGATACCTGAAGTTAAGCAGAGAATGTTCTCAGTATGCAGCAGTCTCTCCAGGTCACAGATCACAAAAATCCTTACAATTTCTAGGATCAAAGTTCCGACAGCCATAAAAGACCTATTAGTTCACTAAATCCATCACCCAAAGCAGGTTATCCAGAGAAGACATGCCAAAGTTAAAGTAACGCTCCGAGAACAAGCCAAGAAAATTTTTATTTGAAAAAAGACAGTAGGTAAAGTCAGGTATGTGAACGAGGTCTGAAAGTTAAAATTCAGTTTTGTTTCTAAGAAATAAGCAAGTACATTTCTACAAGGCAGCTACAAAATGCTAACCTACGTTTAATGATGTGGCTTTGCCATGAAGCCCCAGCGACAGCCCTTCTTGCTCACTCCCAATTGCAAATTTCCATCTCCAAACACAAATGCCTCTCACCACACAGTTCAGTAAGAAAATTACTTTGGAGCCCTTGTGCTGAAAATGCATCAAAGAACAACCTTCAAATTCTCAGCCCCCCCAAATAAAAGAAATCAAAGGAGAAAAAGAAAAGACAAAGCTTGGCTCCTGCTGGCCTACAATAACAATAATGATAATAATCTAGAGATTGCAGGAGGTTTGTCTACCCTCCACGCCAAGTCAATTCGCTCCATTCACAACTGTGTATAATTGTCCCCGGGACAGCAAAAATTACTGTCTTTTCACTTGCAACACTGTTGTAAAAATGCTTTCAAACAACCTCAAACCCTTATTTGTTAAAGTAAAACTATGCTCTTTTACGGTTCATGTTAGGTCTGGCATTTCTGCGCAGAGGGTCAATAATCCAGTCGTTCAAAAAATAGTCACGAAAGACGTATTAACATAAGCTGTGTATTAAGACACAATTATTTATGTGCCTGACAGTAATGGCTCTGCGCTGTGCACTGTATCAACTCACAGATACTTTAGCAGGAAAATAAAACACTTCGCGAGAAATTCCTGCTCTCCCAAGGACAATTAGCATAACGCTAACGCTGAAACGAGAGAGCAATAAGGACTGACAAGAGCAATGCTTCATCCCCGAGTCTTCAGAACAGCAGTGCCTGGCCCCAAAGTTTGTACCCATCACAGCACGATCCCTCTGCCAAGCACACACAGCCCGTGCCTCATGCTTCCCCAGCCCTCGGATTAACGAAATACAAGTAAGCACTTTCAAGATGCGTTATCTCTGCGGCCAAACCTCCCCGGCGCGGGGTGCCCGCAGCCAGCCGCTGCTCCCGAGGCTCCGGAGAAAGGCTGAGCCCGGGGCAGCGCACACCTCTGCGGAACCGCTCCGCCACGCACGGCTCACAGCAGGGCGGAGCAGCGGCGCAAGTTAACGGGACGGCGCCGTGTCCCACCTGGCCCCGGAGTTCGGAAACTCCCGGCGAACCCGCAGGAACTCGGCCGGGGCTCTGCGAGTGCCTTCCGAGAGACATCGCCAGCCCGGGCTGTGCGGAGCCGCGGAACAGCCACCCAGCCGCGGGAGCGGGCCCGAGCGGCTCCCGTACCTCAGGCAGGACAGGATGCAAAGTCCGGNCTGCGGTGGTAGCGCCCCGGCGGCCATCGGCAGCGGAGGCGCCGCGCGGTGGGAGCCGCTCGCGGGGTCCGGGAGGGATTGGGGGGATCGGGAGCGATCGGGAGCGATCGGGGTGCTGCGTCCGGGGTCGGCACCCGGTCCCCGGGCGGGAGTTTGACGCTGTGTTTGTGCCGCTACAGCTGCAGCGCAGACATGATCATCCCGGTGCGGTGCTTCACGTGCGGCAAGATAGTGGGGAACAAGTGGGAAGCCTACCTCGGCCTTCTGCAGGCGGAGTACACGGAAGGGTGGGTGTTGGTCGGGGTGGTCCCTGACTCGCACAGTGCGAAGATACTGGGTTGTTTGGGCTTGGAAGGGCCCCGCGGAGATGCTGTGGCCCAGGGCAGGGGGGTGGGATCCGTACGGGCAGGATCGCGGCATTCCAGAGGTGCTGTAGAGAGACTGAAAACCACAGGGGCATTCTCAGGCTCTTGAACTGGAGGTTAGAAGTTGTAACAGGCCAGAAAGTGCTTGTTTCCCCGCTGGATCTTCCAGGGCAGTCGTATGGAAGTTGCCAAGTGCCAGCCTGTGCACCCACAGCATTCCCAAATGTGGAACTCTGCGCTGCTTGTTTGTTCCCTTCCCCTGCCATGCGCTCAACTTTGACACCAACGTGGGGCTTGTTTTTAAAGGGAGAGAAAAGAACGAGTTACAAGTGTAAGAAGTAACTAGCGCTGTTAACATTTCAGTATGAAGGAAAAAATGTACTGACGTTTGCTATTTGAAGGAGTAAAGAAAGTTATAAGTGATGTTGAAACTGTTCAGTAGAAAGGCAGTACATAGTATTTGCTTTGCATTCAAGTGATCAGGGATCCTAATAATTCATACAGGTACGTCCGTTTAAAAAACTATTGGAAGAATGTGTATCAGCAACATGTTTCACTGCCTCTTCTCTAAAATAAAACTGAAAACATTCTTATAGGATACTATTTTGTCAAGGAAAGCTTTGGGTTTTTTGCCTCATCTCAACTTGTAGAAAGTTGTGATTACTCTCTGTGCTCTTTCTGTGATGTGGAGTTGGCAGGGAAGGATGTCCTGTCCCTCCACCATTTATCAGCTTCATTAAAAACTGTCCAGCAAAAACCATTCACTACTTTTCCTAAATGTCATTAATTCTGTGAGCAGCATCTTTAGAGAGCACTTACATTTCAGAACTTTCAAACATAGTAGAGTAGGATTTTGGATGGACAAAATAGAAAAACTTGTCTAAATAATTCATAGTTTAAAAAGACACCTACACCGTTGTCTTCATCACTTTAAAGTACTCTTTTATCACAAGAGTTCAGAACCTGGAAGAAAAGGAAAATACAACTAAATTGTCTCCCTTAAAATGTATAGTGTGACTTCTGAAATTGTGATTAATGTTGGTATTTCGCATCTCCATTAACTGCATTTTAAAGTTCAGAACTCTCCAGCTAGTTCTTGAAACTTAACCTATCAACAGACATCAGATGCTTTTGATCTCAAGTGTTTGGGAAAGTTTAGATATCATGCGATGTTATTCATAAGCATTCTTTTTAAAAACTCCGCTGTGTTGGTTGGCTTCTCTTAAAACAACTTTTGCAGGTGCTGGTCCCAAAGAGAACAGTCCTGCAGTTGAGACAGTACTGCTTGAGGCCAGGAAATCTTTAATCATGGTCCAGCTTACGCAGAGGCTTCCTTTCAGTCATTTGTATTTTAGAAAAGTATCTCTCAGCTTCTTTCTCTGGGAGAATTGCAGGTTTTGGGAAATTACACTTGTTTTAAGCAGACACCTCAGTATTGCACTGCATCATATGGATCTAAAGACCCGAGATCAGTCACATGTCATGTCAAATTCTGAAGTAGTATCAGACTGGCTTTTTGTTAATGTGTGTGAATTAAAAGAGCTTGGGTTGTGTCACTTGCCTTTCAGAGGTCTGATGGCAATAGCCACGGAAGACACGTGCAGTGGTTCAGGCTGGGATGACTCATACAGCCTGTACCCAACCATAAGAATCTGGGGCAGTCGCTCAGAAAGAATTAAGTGGAAAGACTGTAAAACACAGATTCTTGTTGATAAGCCTGCACACATTTATTTGTGTATTTGTGGGAAGCAGGTTGTGTAACTGAATTCCACCTTGTATGGGAACTGGAAGGGTTTCAGCCTTCCTCAGAACTAGAATCCCGTTGTGGAGGAGTTTGCATATTGAGTTATTTTGGTTTCTGTGTATCTCACCCTTTTATTATGGCTTAGATCACAAATTTATCTTGGGAAATAGGCAAGTTCCATCCTCAGTTCACAGAAATATAACAGTGCACTCTGAAAATTTGATGTTGTGTCAGCTAGACACCAGCTTCAGCAGCAGGTCATGTGCTGTGGCAGGCCAGGGAACAGGCAAACACCCTGTCCACAGCAGCAAGTGGAAAAGAACATTAACAGCAGATGCTGAATTTCTGTGTCTTAATTTGAACTGCACACCAATTTTCCTTTATGCCTGAGCTCAAAGGAATCTGTGCGTTGCTTAGGAGACACTCAGAACTGGTTCTGACTCACTTCATCCATTATTTTTTTTAATTGTTGTTCATTGATAGAGATGCCCTGGATGCCCTTGGTTTGAAGAGATACTGCTGCCGCAGAATGCTCCTCGCCCATGTGGATCTGATTGAGAAGCTTTTGAATTATGCACCCCTGGAGAAATGAGATAGAAGAAGTACCGTGCTGCAAGCCATGTGCAACATATCTCTAATGCTAAACTTGAAACTGGACTTGAGGCAGTAAAGGATAAAAGCCAGCTGTTAGTGAAACCATCGAGAGATATTTGTCTTCTGGATAAAATACCGCCCTGAGCCACCAGCCTCTTTCAAGGAAACAAAGGAGAGATGAAGTCCACTTAACCGAGATTTGGAGATTAAAAGTTTGAATGCTTGTTTTTAAATCTGTGTTTGGAGTTGTTTCCTGAACTTTTAGATGCTCCTGCCTGTAAAAATAAATGATTGTTCCTGTAGAAAAATTACTGTATTTCATTTAAATGTTGAAATAAAGGAGGTTTTTCCTTGTAGCCTTCTGTCTGGAGTCTCTGGATAAAGTTAAGCACATGCTTTAATGGATCTTGCCATTTGCTCATGCTGGTTACTCTGAGATCAGGAATACTGTGGTTCAGTGTCCTGCACCAGGCAGGCAAGGGTTAGAAACAGGGGACTGAACTCTGGTTCCAGTGACACAGAAGTGGGTGACTTTGTTTGGTAAGAGCGAGACATTACTCTGAAAAGCTACTGGAGCCAGCAGAGAACACTTTCCACCACAGTTAAAATCAACTTGCAGTCTCTACCCCAATCCTTGCAAAACATGGGACTGCTATATCATAAATCAGATGGTGCGGTGCCTTCACTGAGGTGAAACGTGTGAGTGTTCCCACGGAAAGCACTGGATGTGAGACTTTATGCATGCTGGTGTGAACAGGATCGGAGTCCTGATCCTGCCAAGCACCTGCACCCCTCTGGAGCTGGTACATACGCAGGCTTTCCATTTGTTAGTAATTTCATTTTGCTCACATCATGCTGCGTGTGGTGTGGTACTGCCTGGCCATACCGACAGCGCTCGGCACTCTCCTGGTACGAAACAGCAGCTGTACCTGCAGGGCTGGTGCAGGTGACCTACACTGACACAGGCACTGACCCTGCCAAAGAGTCTCACCTTCCTGCTGTAATATGGGCTTGTAAATTAGACCATGTTTCACTCTCTTCTCTGACATCCAGCAAATGCATCATTCCAGGTGGTGTGTGCCCAAGCAGACCTGAAAGTGAAGGAGGCCCATTCCTACACCTGTGCATACTTGGGATTCTGTGCAAATGCAGCTTTAGCTCATCATTACAGCAGCTTTGTAGAGAACAGGCTGGAAAAAGTGGTAATTCCTTAGCTTGCAGTCTATTATTCCTTGGTGTAGCTAAATTTTGGCACTCACCATATTGGCTGCAGGGTGAGAAGTACCTCTCTGGATTCTTTTTCATAGTTGAACTACAAAGAAGTTAAACAAAACCTGGCTTTCCAGGAATGGTAATTATGTAATGAGCTTACTTGGTCAAACTTGTATGCACAAACTTTAAAACTAGATTGTCTCACAAAACAAGTGGCAGGACTCCTTGCCTTTGGCTATCACCCCACCAATGTTTACACAAATTTGTTTTTCAATTTACTACAAGGCAGTAATAGATGTTTCCCATATTCAGCAGTTCTTCACTGAAGACATTTTAAAACTGTGCTTTATGCTAATGCAAAGAGAATTAAGCAATTAATTCTAGCATTTGTTTTATACTTGGTTGGGTAGCTTATGTTCTGCATGCCTGCTGTGTTGGCCAGCTAAACGCAGTTTTAAAAAAATATCAAACTAAAACCCTTTCCCTTCTCTTTCAGGCTATTTTTCAAAAGGGACACTGTGTAATAGAGGATGACCTTTCCAAACTGCACTCACGTAGGACGCTGTTCCATGTTACAGTGAAGCGTTACGGGGTGAGACGTGCCAGCTTGTTCACAGATCAGTCGCCCGGGCCCCGCGCTCGCTCCGTGAGCTGCACTGGAAAGCGCAGCAGCCCAGACGGGTACGTCTGGCAGAGGCAGCCGTGCAGGATGCCGTGCGGAAAGCTGTCCTGCATCACTGCCAAAGAACTGGATTAGACGAGCTGACAGCACTTGGTTTCTATCTGAAAAAGCAAATTTCTAATCTAGTTTTCTGCTTTAGAATAACATGTTTCTTTTCAAAGTGTGAGCCAAGTTGTCTGATGTGAAAAGTTATGGCTTTTAAGTACTTATAATGAAAATGCAATTAGCAGAAACACAGTAGGCCTCATTCAAAATGCTACGGAAAAGGCAAAACCACGTTGGTCATCCTCATTACTTGAAAACAGGGTGCAGTGGAAGCCAACGTTAGATGTTACACAAGGGGCAGCAAAAACACCTCAGTAGCAAGACTGTGGCACAGCAGGTATTAATATTAGCTCATGCAGCATTTGATGCCCTGTATGGATCACAGCTTTTCCTCAAGAGTTTGCAAATTGAGTATTGACCCAAAAAAAAAGCCACTTCTGTCATGTGGCAAAGCATACAGTTATATCACATTCATGTGAAAGGCTGTCTCGAGAATTTTGTCCTATGGAGGGTTAGGAGCAGAAGCAGAGCTTAAATCTGCTGCAGAAAGAGTCAGTGAAATTTTCAATGGATTTCTATAAATCCCAGCTTTCACACCTGCTCATTGGTAACTAGGAAAATAATTCCCTTTTTCCTGTCATTTCTCCTGTGCTACCTTCTGCAGCAGATAATAACTTAAGAGTATTGGATCTGCTTTCTAACCTGCCAGATCTCCTTTGGAAGAGACATTAAATATGCTCACAACAATCATACTTTTTCAAGCAATGTCAAAGACACATATGTATACACAGAAGGGGGAAAAAAAGCCTCAGTTTTCCCTGAATCTGAAAAAGAAGCCCTTAGACGAATCAACCCATGACAAACAGATAGGCATAAGTAGCAAAAAAAGAGAACTAGTGCTGAATATGCAGTTCTTAATTACATGTAAAATTCTGTCAATTGGAAGATACCTGAAAAGTTAAAATATTCCACCATTCCTCTGTAGTCATTTATTCACTCTACACATAAAATATTTTGAAAATATTTCAAGTCTGTTTTGAAAGACTGTTGCAGAGTTCTCACTAACTCGGTGTCGTGGTTTAACCCCAGCCAGACATCAAGCCCCACACAGCTGCTCGCTCATGCCCCTACCAGCATGGTCAGGGAGAGAATCAGAAACATAAAAGCCAGAAAACTCATGAGCTGAAACAAAGACAGATTAATAGGGAAACAAAAAACCATGTACACAAGCAAAGCAAAACAAGGAATTAATTCACTGCTTCCTATGGGCAGGTAGATGTTCACTCATCTCCAGGAGAACAGGGCCCTGTCATGTGTAATGGTTACTTGGGAAGACAAATGCCTTAACTCCAAATGTCCCCCTCTTTCTCTTCTTCTCCCCAGGTTTGTATACTGACCATGATGTTATATGGTATGGAATAACCCTTTGCTCAGTCTGGGCTATGTTGCCTGTATCTCCTCCCAACCTCCCATGCACTCTCAACTTCTTCGCCACCGTGGCAATACGAAAAGCAGAAGAGGCCTTGCCTCTGCGCAAGCTCTGCTCAGCAATAACAAAAATGTCTTGATATTATCAAACCTCTGTTCAGCACAAATGCAAAACACAGTGCCATACTAGCCACTGTGAAGAGTTAACTCTACCCCAGCCAAATCCAGCACACCTGCTACAAGAAAAGCAAGCAGTTACAATCAGAAGTGTAACAAAAAGCACCCTGTCATGCAGGCCGCACCCCCTCTTCACACATCACAATCATATAAAAATGATGAAGTATTGCCTGAGACACACGTGGGGAGAGTTGAGGTCATGAAAGTACAGAGGAATCTGCTTCTGGAGTTCAGTGTCTTGCTTCTGCCTGGAGCATCACTACCAAGCTATGTGTGTGCTTGGAAAGTTTTATGTTTCTTGAAATGACAATTTTAATCAAAAAAACCCCTCTTGATCATAATGCTGAGTCCATCTGCAGGAAGGAAGTGCTTTCATTCCTATCTGTAATGAGCCTCAAGCCTTATATTTCAAAAGCAGTTTTGCTCTGAAAAACCACCTCCTGTGAGGGTCTCACCCCAGGGTGACTTACTGAGAGATCTATGCTGGGTTTTTGTTCTTCCCATGCCTCTTCCCTAAATGCAGCCTGGAATTGGATACTAAAGTCTGACTTCTTGTATATGCTTCTTGTCTATACGAAGAAATACGAAAACTCTGAAAATCCTGATTAAAACCAGCAAACAAACCCCCATAGCTGTGTGTTTCCATCAAGATGCCTAACTGGCCCTGCGGCGACAAAGCTACATTTCACTGGTAATAAACTATGAGGATCCAGAACATGAGCTACCTCTTCCCCTGCAAATAGTTCTACAGGAAAAATCAATCATCTCTCTGCCAAAAAACAACCCCAAACCCGACATCAAAACCAAATAGCCTATTTGCCTCTAAAAGCAGTTTAGTTCCAAATACGTAGTTTCTAAGTTCAGTACTGATCCTAGTAAGAAAATAGCATTTCTACTTCGTCCCCTCTCAGAGGAGACCCATGTGCATCCATTTGAGCTCAATTAGCCAGCAAGATTTTCTTACTACTGAGACTTCTCAGTTGAGACATCTCCAAAATAATGTTGTTTCCACCTGGCTCTGACTCTCCAGATTTTGAACACAGATTTGCTTTCTTCTTCTGCACATTTGCACCAGGATTTATACTGTGGCTTTGTTTTCAGATCCAATTTTTATTCAATTCCTCTAGCCAGTGAAAAAGCATTTTTAATTGCTCAATAGGGACGGCACAATAGAGATGTTTGAAAACCAAGGGCAGGAAGCACATGGCTGAGACCTCAGCTCTGCCATGCTGGGTGGTTTGATGTGTTGCCCACTGAAGTCTGTGGGAGTCTTTTCATTAACTTCAATGTGACTTAAAATGGCCTGATGGCATGTGGTGCCTTACACCACTTGGGTGGCCAGGATTAATTCATTTTGCTAAATCTGCTAAGAAAAGGTGTTTGAGGTGCCCAAGCCTTAGATACTCAAATAACTTTCGTATCTTGCTGCAGACCTCAACCATGTGCACCTCTAGCACATAAAGCTATAAAAGAAAATAAAAGGTAAGAAGTCATCTTTGGCTTCAGCAACTTCTGCCACTCAGGGGGAGCTGGAAGATTTAAGCTGCACCACAGGAGGTTTAGACTGGATGTTAGTAAGAGCTTTTTAACAGAGAGAGTGAGTTCAGTGGAATGGTCTGCCCAGGGAGGTGGTGTAGTTGCCATCCCCAGAGGTGTTTAAGAAAAGACTGGATGAGGAACTCATTGCCATGGTCTAGATAATGGCATGATGGGATGTGGAGTCTAGTTGTTAAAAAAAAAAAATTATGGCATGACCCTGAGATTAGCTCAGATAGATGAAACATGGTGCTCATGGCAGCACAGTTATGGGTTCAATCCCTGTACGTGCATTCACTTGGGAGTTGGACTCAATGGTCCTTGTGGGTCCCTTGTAACTCAGGATATTCTGTGCAATTCTGTGTGTGTGACTTAGCTTTCTGGCTTGGAAGCTGCACACTATTTACATGGGCGTAGGTCTTATTTAAATCCTTGTCACTTTCTCCTTCATACTCCCTTCAAGAAATATATAGAGAACGTAGAGCCAAGATGTGCAGAAAGCATTAGGGTTTGCATCCCTACTCTAATTCCTCCTTCACAAATGCACATCTTCCAGACTCTCAGTGACCTGTTTAGATGAACTACATCTTGTCCTGTGCTGGAGGTCAGATGTAGCTGGGCTGAAGACACTGAGTTCTCAAGCACCACACGAGTTTACCCACAATTTCTTCCAGGAAATCTCTGCTCCCACGTTGAACATTTTGTCTTGTAAGAGCTAAGCTAAAAGATTCATGTAGGAAAGTCCTTCATTTATCCCTCCCAAAGACAATACAAATGTTCCAATAAAATGAGTTCATTGTTTCCTGCTTTTTAGGGGCTGAACAACCAGTGATGAAAGAAAAGCATGGAACAGGAGATAAAAAGCTAAAAGCCCTTAGACTTTGAAAAGCACAAGAACCCAGCAGTTAACAGCAAACTCCAAAGCAAGTAGCAAAGTCTGTAGTCAAGCCTTCCTGTAGGCACTGATGATTTTAAATGAACCCACACACTACACCATGGGCTGGATTTACAGTTAGCAAAAATGAATACTGAATGCTCACTGTCTGGGAAGGAGAACTCCATCTTTTAAAACCACGTCTACTTGGAGCACTCCAAGAAATTAACGACGTATACTTCTAAAAACATTAAATACATTAGTGGTATGATTTAGAGGGAGCACAGGACAGTTGTGCTCTGAAGCCGCTTTTAGATGCTGACCTTACCTGAGCTGCTGCTTTCCGCGTTTTCTAGTGGTTCATCACAACTGTATATGCAACCTTTGAATTTCTTCAGAGATTAACCTAAATGTCACTGTCTTTGCCAACAACTCTCCACAGTCCCAATCCAAGAGCATGAAGCTCAATGGGAATCTTTCCTGAAGCACCTGTCTACTTTGGGTCCATCCCATTCCACCTTCTCTTTGCATTCTCCAGGCTGGTCACATCAGGAGCAGAAAGTCCCTTTGCCCATCTCCACATAAAGTCATTGCTTATGTCTTTCAAATACAGAAAAAGGCTTCACCTTCTGGTATTTGTTAAGGAACAGGCCTGGAGAAGAACAAACGGGCTCGTTAATGGGAGCTTTGGGCAACCCTGCCTGTACCTCTGAGATGACACTCATCCCACTCTTCAAAACTATCGGAGATGGGCAAAAAGGAGAAGCCTGATATCACCCAAACCCTGGCATCTTCTTGCCTCCCTCTTATCAATGACCCCTATCATATACTTTCAAATCACAATGGAATATTTTTAACTAGATTGAAAAAGCAGGTTTTTTAACACTAAACAGATCTCAGTGCAGGGACTGCTATGGAAAGCTACTGCCCTGAGCTTCTGCAGCAATTCAGAGATCAGCAGCATCATTGTCCCCAGCAATCCAGAAGGTACAAGAAGCTAAATCCCAATTATCTCCAGTTGTTTACTGAAATCCGCCTTAAAGTGCTTCCCTTCCTTTTTTTTCTTTTTAATGAAGTCTTCCCTACAGCAGTGTGAGAAAGTGTGCTCATTCCCAGGCAGTGATAGGAGAGAGAAGGGAGAAGCATCCACTTTATGGAACAAGGGATAAAGGGTAATCAGAGCAGTGCCAGCTACTCAGGATTAAAGGCTGCTCTGATGAAAAAGGATGCGCTCCTCCCAACACTGATCAGCCAGTACCCACCAGCTGATGGGCTCTGCCCAGCCCTTCATCAATACCATAATGGTTACAGCCAAGCCCTCAAGCCTCCCATTTCCAAAGAAAGTGGGAATTCAGAACATTTATAGTTGAGTTTACAAATTCATACGCAGCAATACAATAGCTAACACTTGGGCTGAAAGTATAACAGGAGATTTTTTCTGAAATTCTCCACAAAAAATTGAAAACAAAAATCAGATGAGTGCAGCTCTTGGCTGTAGGCCTTTCCTTGTAATGAGATGTGCAGCCGAAGCAATTACTAACTTTAGTTTTTTAAAGAAGCAATAGCAGTTTGACTAGGAGGTCTTCCTCCAGGAACAAGCTAGTAAATGAAAGCATTAAGTTAATAAGGGCTTGAGTGCTTCAGATCATTACAGAGATGGCCTGCAGCTCCACAGTTCTCCAACTTTATTTTTTTTTTAATATTATTTTCAAAACAGCTTGAAGAAAAACCCCTTTGGATCCACTGAACATTAAATGCAGCACAGACAAATGGTTGCCTTCCTCCATTAAGAAACATCTTAAAAAGCAAAAAAGTAATACGTAATTAAATTCTACTGATGAATAATTGCTTCTAATAAATAAATATAAGCAAATGCCATTGGCCTCAGCAAGTTTTATGTCAGTGACCCGAGCTGCTGCTGAACCAAATGAGCAATGTGTGCTGCAGGAACTGGGAGCAGCACCACAGAGGAACTCCCATTTCAGCTACACCAGGAGACAACTTGAGACATGGTTTTTGATGTCTGAGCAACAGCCAGAGCAGCCAGTGGCTCCTGACAGCCTGGCATCCCCACAGTCAAACCCTTTTTATCCTGCTTTTGTCTCAAACCATGGATGGACAAAGTTTCTTTGGGTCAGGTCCAGGGCATGGATCTACATTGTCTCTAAACAAAGCTGGAGCCTCCACCCAGGATCAAGGTGGTCATGCACTGCCTGAGGGAAGGTCCCTCATGGAGGCTGGCGCTAAACTGCCCCAGACCTACCACGACAGTTTACCCTCACTCCCTGCCAGGGCAGCGTGCCAGGAGGCCAACAGACTCCTACTGCTTCCACATCTCAGCTCGGAGCAGATTTCCACAAAAGAAGGCAACTTCTCCGGGGAATATTTGGACAGCAGAGCTCTTCCTTCTATTGGAGACTTCTTATGAATTATCATCTTTTTTTCCTCCCATCCCACTTCCTTCAGGCATGTTCCTAACTCAAAAAATCTAAAACTTATTCTAAACTCTGAGTGTGATCAGCTAAACATAACCAGAAAGAGCTTCAGGCCTTCACAATCTTCCAGGGAGGTTCACAGAATCACAAAATCAATAAAATTAGAAAAGACCTCTGAGATCATCAACTCCAACCTTTGACCAGATACCACCATGTCAACTAAACAAGGGCATCCAGTGCCACATCCAGTCTTCCTTAAACACCTCCAGGGATGGTGACTCCACCACCTCCCTGGGCAGCCCCTCTGTGAAGAAAGTCCTCCTAATGTGCAACCTGAACAACCTGCTAGTTGTGTGGGAGAAGAGACTGAACCCCACCTGGCTACAACCTCCTTTCAGGTAGTTGTAGAGAGCGATAAGCCCCCCCCCAAGTCTCCTCTTCTCCAGGCTAAACAACCCCAGCTCCCCCAGTCCAGTTCCACAGGCAGAAGCAGTGAAGACATATTGTGTATGAGGTTACTGCAATATCACAAACTTAAGCTGGTTATTTCTTTCTTCTTTATTTTAAAAGCTACAATATTCAGGTAGCTCAAGGAAAAACAACCTTTGGATTTTGTCTGCTCATAAATCCATCACAACAGCTTGGGGGAAAACAGTAAATAAGATATTGGAAGAAGAGCACAAGAGGCCAAAAGAAGAGCATCTGCCTCTGGATGTGCTATTTGCAACCAAAGCCAGGTAGCAGGCTGTGATATTAGTGTGTGGTATTGATTTGTTCTTAATCCAGAGAAATGCCCCTGTAATGAACTCTGCTGTGCCCTTAATGATTTCATATTGAAGGATGTTAGGTGCCTTGCTCATAACAGAGTAACAGCAATTCCAAAAATAGCCATCCTCATAATAAAATGTTATTGAGGATCTTGAATTTCAATATAAAAGGGACTCTGCTGTACTCAAGGGCTTACTAGATACAAATGCATACCTTAAAAAGTTGTATTAAAGTCATGTTGGTTCCTGAGTTACAGACGCAATGTGAGATGTTACTCCAGAGAACAGCTGAGCCCCAGGTCCCCAGGAAACTTTTAGGCAGATGTAATACAGGCTGGATTTAATCCCAGCAGATGACTGGGGCTGGAGGTCTAGAAAGAGCTGAGATGTTTTTGTGAGCTGCCCATGAAGGCAGGAGGGCATGACTGCTGTGCTCCTCAGCACCTAACAGGGACAGCACAGGGGGAGGGTGCTGGGTGGGGTGCTGAGCCAGATGCTATGTGCCTGATCCTGCTGCTCATTCCCCAGCCTCAAGCAGAAGCCTGCCAGAGGGCCACCAGTAAGCTGCCACTGCAACTGGGGCAACAGGGCTCACAAAAGAGGGTGGCCACCGCCAGCTGACCAGTGGGAAGAATTATTCCTACCAAAATCAGGGCCACCACAAAGAACTCAGAGCCAGGATTAGCAGGTCTAAACCTGATTTGCTCTCACTTTGCAGGTGATTCTTCAGCTTTAGCTTAGTTAGTGCAGCAAACAGCAGCCCCAGCTTAAAGCCTGCCAGCGTCTATCAGCATGGACCTCAGCCTGCAAGCTGGCCCAGTGGGTAGGACCCCAGTGGCTGGGAAGGATGGTAGTTGCCCACCTCCCACCACGTACTGGTTTTGTTGGTGCCAGAGCCCCTCTCCTGGACTAGAGGTGCGCACTCAGCCCTGCAAAGAGCTGCTCGGGAGCAGCTTCAAACAACCCTAACATACCAACCAGCTTCATTAAGGGCAACCAGGGCCATCTCCTGCCACCTCAAGTGGGACTGGGGATAGGATTAACTAGCTGGAGGGAACAAAGATGAACATTTGCCTTCTCCAAGCCCCAAAAAGAAACTCAGATCTTGGCTCTTAGGTTATCCAGGATGTAGATTGAGAAAAAAGGCATTAGCTCAATTATGCCTAGGTAAAAGCATAATTGCCTTAATTACAGCCTATTGTTTCTGACCCCTGCCCAAAGAGGTGATTTCAGCCTGGCTGTCCCTGCCTGCAGGGTCTATGCACAGGGCAGGTGGGAGCANTGCCTCTTCTTGCCCATGTTCATTTAAATTCAGTTCATTTCCAGAAGGCAAAGCTGGTGTTTTGGTGTAAAGGGGACCGAGAGCCCACATTTGTTGGAACTGGGATTTTAATAACCCCATTCAGTGACATTACCTGTGTAAAGTGCACTGTAAAATACATTTTAAAACATATTTAATATATATGTAACCTTCTTTACTGTTCCATCATTTAGGGCTCCCTGTTCTGGAGTTCAGAATTGTTCAATTTGGAAGTGTGGACAAACCTCAGAAATGTTTCTTTTGAGAAATCCTGCCACAGCTGCTAGCTAGAGCCCAAACAACTAAATCATTCATGAGCCCATCCACAGAGCATGAAGCATTCAGCAGAGGAAAGAGCAGGTCAGCCTCTAACTGACTGCTATTAAAAACTTTCATTAAAGTCTTCGAAAGTGGAAAGCAGAGAAAGGGAAAAAAGGAAATAAATTGATGATGTTTGTGGAACAACAACGGAAGAGGGATANGCCCCTCTCTCCACAACCCTTTCCTGGATAAAAGCGGTATGAAAAACTGGGTCAGAAAGATGAACTTGTTTCCCCAAACTGGCTCTAAGCAGGTGAAACAGGAACTGCCTGCCTTTCCCCAAACCCTGAACTTCTGCTCTGCTCTAGCCTGGTTCCTGCTTTCAGTAAACTCACAGGCTAGCAGCACATGGTCCTCCCCAGAGAGAAAACAAGAACCCTTGGATCCTGCCTCCAGGAAGGACTCTGAATCCTAACGCAGTGAAACAAGAGCGTCTCTCCAGCAGTGCATGGAGAGCAGAAGTTTTTTGCATCCATGTTCCAAAAACTTCTATCTGCAAGTGCAGAATCAAGTTCACTCAAAGATCCAGGCTATGCAAAACTAGAAAAAAATGACTGATTCTAAAAGAAGCTGCACTTCAACATTAACAATGTGCATTTCACATTGTTTGTTTCAGAACAGGAGTGCCACCAGAGTTCAGCAATTTTGTAGGGTTAGAACTCCTCCAAAGCAATATTTTTATTGTTACTTAGATTACAGGAAGAACAGAAGTGATGCAGCTGCAACTGGGGCTCCGTGGAGCTTGGCACAGGAACTTTTCAATCTAAGAGAACAAGGAAAAGGAAATCATGATTGGAATTCATTTCTCTGCTGTGCAGAGGGCTTGCAGGTGCCAAGGAGCTCATCCCTCCCTCAGGAAGGTGCCGGAGGGATTTCTCCTGCAGTGCTGTCCACTATTCTGCTCCACTCCATCACCAGCACTGACAACATCTGAAAAACTGGTCACTTCACTAAAGGGATCATGAGTTCTGCCAAAAACCCTAATGCAAGACATATCCTCAAACCTCCAGGCAAACTGGGGACACACCACCAAGCTCCTGTATTCCAGTCAGTACATTAACCACATCCCTGTCAACCCACCATTCTGCTTGTGAAGTGCTGCCTCTTCTTGCCCATGTTCATTTAAATTCAGTTCATTTCCAGAAGGCAAAGCTGGTGTTTTGGTGTAAAGGGGACCGAGAGCCCACATTTGTTGGAACTGGGATTTTAATAACCCCATTCAGTGACATTACCTGTGTAAAGTGCACTGTAAAATACATTTTAAAACATATTTAATATATATGTAACCTTCTTTACTGTTCCATCATTTAGGGCTCCCTGTTCTGGAGTTCAGAATTGTTCAATTTGGAAGTGTGGACAAACCTCAGAAATGTTTCTTTTGAGAAATCCTGCCACAGCTGCTAGCTAGAGCCCAAACAACTAAATCATTCATGAGCCCATCCACAGAGCACGAAGCATTCAGCAGAGGAAAGAGCAGGTCAGCCTTTAACTGACTGCTATTAAAAACTTTCATTAAAGTCTTCGAAAGTGGAAGGCACAGAAAGGGAAAAAAGGAAATAAATTATAATATTGATGATGTTCGTGGAACAACAATGGAAGAGGGATGAAAAATGAAAGAAAGGACAAAATATGAATGAGCCTGGGATATCTCAGATGGCTGGGCATGTTTAAATGGGACAATCTAATTTAGGTAAATATAAAATTGTACCTGACAATGCTCAGCATATAACAGAGGAGTAACATGCAAGAGAGGAGCCATAAAGTCTGGGTGTGGAGGGACATACCTCCAGTATGGCACTTGGCAGTGACATTAGATGTTATTTCTGCNTCCCTCCCTCAGGAAGGTGCCGGAGGGATTTCTCCTGCAGTGCTGTCCACTATTCTGCTCCACTCCATCACCAGCACTGACAACATCTGAAAAACTGGTCACTTCACTAAAGGGATCATGAGTTCTGCCAAAAACCCTAATGCAAGACATATCCTCAAACCTCCAGGCAAACTGGGGACACACCACCAAGCTCCTGTATTCCAGTCAGTACATTAACCACATCCCTGTCAACCCACCATTCTGCTTGTGAAGTGCTGCCTCTTCTTGCCCATGTTCATTTAAATTCAGTTCATTTCCAGAAGGCAAAGCTGGTGTTTTGGTGTAAAGGGGACCGAGAGCCCACATTTGTTGGAACTGGGATTTTAATAACCCCATTCAGTGACATTACCTGTGTAAAGTGCACTGTAAAATACATTTTAAAACATATTTAATATATATGTAACCTTCTTTACTGTTCCATCATTTAGGGCTCCCTGTTCTGGAGTTCAGAATTGTTCAATTTGGAAGTGTGGACAAACCTCAGAAATGTTTCTTTTGAGAAATCCTGCCACAGCTGCTAGCTAGAGCCCAAACAACTAAATCATTCATGAGCCCATCCACAGAGCATGAAGCATTCAGCAGAGGAAAGAGCAGGTCAGCCTCTAACTGACTGCTATTAAAAACTTTCATTAAAGTCTTCGAAAGTGGAAAGCAGAGAAAGGGAAAAAAGGAAATAAATTGATGATGTTTGTGGAACAACAAAACAACAATGGAAGAGGGATGAAAAATGAAAGAAAGGACAAAATATGAATGAGCCTGGGATATCTCAGATGGCTGGGCATGTTTAAATGGGACAATCTAATTTAGGTAAATATAAAATTGTACCTGACAATGCTCAGCATATAACAGAGGAGTAACATGCAAGAGAGGAGCCATAAAGTCTGGGTGTGGAGGGACATACCTCCAGTATGGCACTTGGCAGTGACATTAGATGTTATTTCTGCCTGTCGTGAACTGAGCTGGCATCTTCCAGGAATGGACATAGTAGTTGAAGTTCCAAAACCTGAGGCTGGTTCCTCAAGTCTCAGGCCATCACTGCTTAACGCTGCACCCCAAAATGGGCCACAAAAATCAAAGCATGTAAAACAACATGGGAAAGCATAGTCACTA
>WEKX01008942.1:116422-146293 GCA_013390025.1 Pitta sordida | reverse complement strand
ACAGAGCCAGGGCAGCTGCAGAGGTTCGCTCCCAGTTCGCCACCTAGCAGCTGAGCCACATTTGCAGATGCAAGCCGGTGTAGCTCCGTTCATGCCTGCGCAGGCTGCCCCAGCCCACAGTCTCCCCTTCCTTCTCCTTCCCTCCCTCCGTGCGTCTGCCCCACACGTCCTAGAAGGGACCCCCCCAGGCCTCTCTGGTACCGACTGTTTCTGTGTTTATGACACCACAGTAAACATCTACGTACAGAAGACCCACAGTACACATAGATACTCTCATGCCACCTGGAAGGAACTTTTTATTTTGGAAAGTGAGGGGGGGTGCTGGTGCCAGCAGAGGGATCACACTCTGATGTCAGGAGTCCACGTCGCTGGCATTGGGACACGCCAGGCTATGTCGCCCATGTAACCCGGTGTGGACAATGTTGAAACGCGCTGCCAAGTCTCTGGCTCTGCTTCTGCCCCTCTTGGGATTAAATCTCCTGTCCGCTGCCACCCTGAGGTCAGCACTGGTAGTGGCAACCATCCCCCGCCATCCCCCAGTTCGCAGCCGCACCACGCTGCTGTGCCCAGAAGTGCCAGCATGGCACCGGTCCCTTTGTGCTAGCAGCGTGGCAGCACTCCCGGCTTCACAGAGTTGGGACCGGCTCCCTGTTCTCCTAAACGGTGAGAATGAAGCAAGTACGGCGAGTCTGATGGGTGGTGACGGCGGGTGGGACTAATTATATATTCATAACCTCATTATATATTCACAAGCTGACGGGTTCGCGATATATTCTGCGCACGCGGCAAGGTCGCACAACTCACTAAAAAATGACCCGCAAGTGTTCGGATCCTGCAAATTACGGATTGCGACTATGCAGAGGATCACTGTAGCACTTTTCACAGTGTACAATCCTGATGAAATCCCATAGCAGGAGCATGCTCTTTGTCTGGAAATGTTCTGTGTGAAAATGAATTTAGTTAATTATTCACAAATCAACATGGCGTTTTTCTGTTTATTGCTGTGCAGTTGAAGTTCATATATGAGACATGGCTAATGTTGCTTTAACACAGCCATCATTATGCAGAGACTATTTTAAAGGATAATAATACAGTCTAATACCTATACGGCATTAGACTGTACAATCCCCGGATAATGACTGCCATAAGAAGAGATATCTTGGTATTACTATAACTCTTATGACTTGAATTTCAGTGCTGAAAGACAGTATAAGAGAGAAAAAAATTCTCATTCTATCATTTTTCTTTCTCCCTACGGATGTACTTTAGTGAATTGCAAAGGGACAGAAGTATTACTTAGACGCTGGAGGATTCATGTAAAAAATCTCAAGCCTAGCTTGTCCTTCTTTCTATTTATGCTAAAGATTTTCGGAAATACTCATTATTTCCTTTCTGCTAAGTTTCTGACTTGTCTTTTATTCCAGTATCTGCTTTTAAAACAATGCATCTTCATTCCATCATTGTATTTTATATTTTTAGTCCTTGTATAGAAACGTGGAAATGTTTCTTTTAATATTTTACATTTAGTTCCCTTTTGAGTTGAAAGCACCGTGAGATGATTGTACTGTCTATGGTTTGTGAGTTTCTGGTCTGTTTTACCTTATGCTTGAGGTTGTGCAGTTATGGCTTCAACCAGTCTACCATCCCAAACCATGTGCTATTTGGGACCTATTTCCTTTTCTACAGTCTTTTGCTATAGCTGCGTTAATTCTTGGTTTGGTTTTAATTCAGATGGAGCTCATCCCTACTACATAGTTTCATCTTTTCCTTAGTTTACAAATCCAAACCTTGAGTACTGTTACTGTTTTGTCAGCTGCACACTGAGTCATTTTGCCTTGCTACTAGTCACTGTGCATGTTAGAGAAGATTTAAAAGAAATACAGATGTAGTTCATGAATATAGTTTGTGCCAAGTGGACAGCTCATGGGTCATAGGAAAAAAACGAAAATACACATTATTTCACTGGCTGCTAATCTGTGTTTCCTTAAAGGCACAAGTGTTTGCCTTTGCCTGTAGGATAAAATAATATTCTTGCTTCTCTGTTGTTGATCCCTGGATTTAATAGTTGGGGTCTTTTTTTATTTACAGCTGAGCTGCTACATGTCTGTTGTCCTTTACTTTGATGTCTCCCTTTATAGAAACTAAGTGCCTTTTTCATTTTTGACGATTTATAAAGAGCACCCTCGGAAGTCGTCGTGGGGAGAATGGGTCTGGGCAGATCCCGCGAGTTATGTAATCCGTGAAGATACCAAATCATGAATATTCAATTAACCCCCAACTGTAGCCACACGCCCTCCACTAATTATGTCTGGACGGCAGTCCTGGGAGCGTGGCTCGCCCTGTAGTACCTCATTAAAACAGAGGAAGCACTTTTGATGCCTCCTGACCATGGAATCCAGGGTTTGGGACGTTACATGCATGCATATGCAGTTGCACAACTTGCTGAAAATCCAACCCTGACTAATTGAATACGTGAATATGTGAACCGTGAATATGCAGGGTTTCTCGGTATATGGCCTGTGCCTCCATCTCCATGTAAATTCCTAGCCTGCTTTGGTTTGTTCACTTGTTTGACTGATTAGTGAATTAATAGTTTATGGTTAGGTTTTTCGCTTTGAGGGTTTCCATACAAGAAGGTTGAATCCCTACGCCTCTCCCCCACTTTATAATGCAGTCATACCTTGGTAATTCGCAGTGTCATGTTTGCGGCCTCATCAACACACGGAAATTTTTTCTGTGATCCTTACTTGGTGATTCGCGAGCAGTGTATAGCTCTGTGGGACAGGGCAGTCCCACACCACTTCAGTCCTGCACCAACGCGGCAGGCAGCCGGGGCAGCTGCCCACTCCTACCATGAGTGAGGAAGTTTTAAACTGTGACACATAGCACTGCGTAGGTCCCATTCCAGACATGGCAGCCAGCCTGGACTTGACAGCGCATATGTGCATATGCACAGCCTCAGGGGAAGCACTCCTGCAGCGCAGCATTCTGCATTTAAAGGGAGAAAACTCCTACTCTGATGCTCCCCACCACTGTAAGGGACCACAGCTTGTTGCAGCATTGCTAAGTTGCCATATTTATGGCAATAATTTGCCATATTAATGTCCAACCCAAATTCCCAGATTTAGTGTTCCACAGAACCCTCACAAGACCCAAATCCAGCAAATCTGGAGGTATGACTGTTACCTTTGTAACTAGCTATTTTATAAGTTAAACATTAAAGGATTGAAATATTAGACTAATTAGGGGTTATTTGCAAGGCACGTTTTAAAATAACTAGTTTCTATCAGTTTTGTTTTGTCTCTTCAGCCAGCTGCTACCTGACTTTGTAAGCCAAACTAGACTTTAAGTCTGAATAAACTCTGTAAGCTTTTTCTGAAGTTATGTTCCAAAGGCCTGGGATTTTTAATATATATTTTCAATTTTGTTTGTACTATCACATTGAAAAACAGACTAGAAGTATTTCAAGCATCAGAATATATAGGCACACTTACTTCCTTTGCAGACAAATTCTCATTTACTGCAACAGTTCAATTTTGTAGACAATATATAGGAAAAAGTTGGCCATAAACTAAGGTATGTACTTGTAGTTAGTCTTTGGAGGGTTTTTCTGTCATGGTGCTTATGTTCTTCTTTGTTTTCTCCTGCCCTGAAATGTATGTCATCTTTTATGAAATTTTCATGTGTTATAATTTTAACTTAAAGCTTTTCAAATGATCTGCTAACTCATTTGATGAGCATAAGGCCTCTTCCTCCCCATTTGTATCTCAGACTTGGTTTGTCCTTCCTCTTTTTTTTGCTCATTCTTCAAAACTGAATTTGAACCAAATCACAGATAAATGTTTTGTCTATTTTTGAAGGATCAGTCTTTCTGATGGTGTTTCTCTGCACTGTTTTACTGTAATTTGAATCTCTTCTGTGTATTGATGAATTGCAAAGAATGCATTTAATTTTATTTCTCTGGTTTTGTTATTGTTTGTTTTTGTTAGGCCCGGCGCAAAGATGTTTTTATCCAGGAGCGATATGGAAGATTTAATCTGAGCGACCCATTTCTGGCTCTTCAAAGAGACTTTGAGGCAGGTGCTGGTGATAAAGAAAAGAAGCCAATATGCATGAACCCTCTGTCTATTTTAGAAGCTGTTATGGCTCACTGCAGGAAAATGCAAGAAAGAATGTCAGCTCAGTTGGCTGCTGCTGAAAACAGACAAAAGAAGGTATCCCGCTACTGATGTTTTCCTTTTCTCTCTCCTGATTGGCTGTTTCATGCCACTTTTTTTTATTTGCATCTTTGTCTTGATTAGCACTGTAAGTGTTAAAATGTTATAATTGAATTGTCATAGAGAGTGAGGTGCTTATTTTCCAGTGATGTTTTTTTGGCACACTTCATTTGTCCCTTGCATTCAGCTCTACTTATGGAATAAACAAAACATAAGTGGTACAAGTTGATGCAGTTGATATATATAGGTAGATAGCTCAGTGTCAGGTAAGACGGCATCATCACAATATATTTTTAAACCAACAAAATTGAAGCCTTGAAGAGCTACTATTATTTTTGTTCTAACCTAAATAGCATAAAATAAATAATTTATTTGCATGTTATATTAGGTGGCTCTATTTCATAATTCAATAAAAATTACTTATAACTCTAAAATACTTTTTTTTACATATTTAAAACTTTTCTTGTAAAAAGAAAATTATTTTGGAGCCAGCATGTTGCAGAAAAAAAAGTCTCATATTGGAGATAAAACAATGTCATTTTGAAAATTAATGATTGGTGGCACATATATTAGAAATATATAAAAAATACGTTCCTAAAGCATAGCTAAATATGAATATGCTGGAGAGGGGGTTCTGAACAGAAAGAAGGTTCACAGGTTCACAGGTTATTCTGAGTTGGAAGGGACCCACAGGATCATCTAGTCCAACTCCCAAGCGAATGCCCACCCAAAGATCAGGCCCACAAGCGTGGAACCACGGGCGCCACGCTCCATCCATCCAAGCCTTTAACCAACTAGACCATGTCACTGAGCTCCTCATCGAGTCTTCTCTTAAACACCTTCAGGGATGACGACTCCACCACCTCCCTGGGCAGACCATTCCAATGAGAGATCACTCTCTCTGTGAAAAACCTCTTCCTAACATCCAGTCTAAACCTCCCCTGGTGTAGCTTAAGGCCATGTCCTCTCGTTCTGATGTCGTCAGCCTGAGAGAAGAGATTCACACCCACCTGGCTGCAACCTCCCCTCAGGTAGTTGTAAACAGCAACAGTAATGTAATAGACTTGCTAGACTAGGTATTTTTGAAAAATTAGGAAAAACAGAATCACACAGAATCACAGAATATTCTGAGTTGGAAGGGACCCACAAGGATCATCAAGTCCAATTCGTAAGTGAATGCCCATACAGGAACTGAACCCACAACCCCTTGCTCCAACCATCTGAGCTAATCTCAGGGTCATCTTTTTTTTTTTTTTTTTCCCCCCCTNATCTTTTTTTTTTTTTTTTTTTCCCCCTCTTTTTTTTCTTTTTTTAACCTAACTTCCCATCCCATCATCCCATTATCTAGATCATGTCAATGAGTTCCTCACCCAGTCTTTTCTTAAATGCCACTAGTGATGACGTGCTGCTTTCTGTGTTTTTCATCATCCTCACTGGATAGAAGATGGATAATATGTCTTCTGCAGTTGTTAAACAGGGGTTTTTTTGTGACAATTCTGTGTTGATTTTAAAGAAACAAACAACAAATATAGTTGACGTAGATTTGATTTTGGTAGTGATTTGAGTTTAGGAAAGAATATGCACACAAAAGTACTGGAAATTGCTGAAAATACATGCTTAAATCTGCAAACCTTTTCTTGTTATTTTAGCTCTGTTGTTCAGTTTAATTTATGCATCCTTGCTCTGCTAAGAGTTCAGAAAAACAGATACTGCATGTAAAAAAGGACTATTGCCTGATTTTTTGTATGGTAGTAAGTCTTCAATCAGTTTAATGTGTAGAGAACACTTGTACTTAGCTCTTCTTTCAGAGAACTCTTAATTTTCTTTTTCATAGATTTTTTCAGTAAATTGATGTTTTGGGGAAGGGATAGAAAAGAATGAGCCAGCTTACTTACTCTGACTGAAGAACAATATTGGGAGAGACCCTGACACATCTACCAGGGCAATTGGACTAGTTTCTTGTTTCAGTGCATGGCCACAAGTCTCCTTGTACCTGAATTCTTTGTCTCTGGCTTTTAGTGTGCAGACAGATACATGCACCTAAGATGGACTTACATATTGAGAATATTTAACTTCAAATTTGTCCTTTTTTTTGGCTCATGCTTATTACCAAAGTTTTAATCTGTATCTTTCCTTGTGTGGGAAAGGTTGCTCTTGTCTTTTGCTTTCTAGAATTATACATGGGTTTGGTTTTATTTAAATCTGAATTTTAAGGATTTGAAAATAGACTAGATGTTATTGAGCAGCTGTATGCCGTTTGTACAGGGCACCACTCCTCAGTTTAGTGGCAACAGATGACGTCTCTCAACCATCTCCATTCATTCACAAACCCTTCATTCAGTGTTTTACGTTCCCTTAGTTCCAGATTTTTCTGTCTGTTCTTCATCTCTCAAATCCTTCCATGGAAGAGGGATTTATAAAACTGTTCGACAAGTAGAGTGACACAATGTAAGAAGAAAAAAAATTCAGGCTGGATAAAATTTACCTAAATACAAGCCAGCTGCTTATCCTCCCTCTAAGAGTGGTTCCTCCTTCTCTAAGCATGTGATGCCTCTGTCTTCATATTTGGAATTACCTCACTGTCTCACTCTTACACTGAATAATGAAATCTGTGTACAGCTGTGTTTATTTTCTCTGGATATTACTGAACCTTAAACAGGCTCAGACTGAACTCTTATTTCTGGAGATTTAATGTGTGTGAATAAAGACCCCTCAAAAGTATACTTTGAATAAAATTTTTATTTGATCTCAGAAAACAAGATATAAGAATGTGACAGAATGTAGAAAAATCTAGGGAGTGCAAAAATGACTGTCATGCATAGGCTTATCTTATACAAACACCTAATTCCCAGATGTCATCTGCTTTGTGTTAAGTTTCTTCCTCTTCCATCTCTTTGAATGCTTTTCTTGCAGCTGCTGTAGAAATTAATTTTGAGTTTTCCTGGGAACACAAAACAGATAATCAAAATGATAGTTCTTGATTTGTCGAGAGTTTGAAGGGAAGTTAGTATTGGGATGCATGCTCAAAGAAAGATGAACATGTGGGTTAGATAGGGCCTTTTGGTGTGATTTAGTCTAACCTTGTGCTTAAAGCAGATTATGATCAGCAGTACGTCTGGTCATCTGTGAATTTGTCTTGCTTATTCCTGAAACCCCCCAGGAATGGTAGTACTGCAGCCTTTCTGCACAATATCCCCATGAAGAACTTTTTTCCAAGACTGAGTCTCTTAAAGGGCAAGTTTTCTGATAACCATTTGTTATGGGACCCCACCTGCCATTATCAAGTATTTGACTCTTGTCATCATTGTAGGGGCCCTTCAGAAGGATCTGGTGTGTTGCTGTTAGATCATCCTTCAGTCTATTTTTCACTAAACTATACAAACCAAGCTTCCTCAACATTTGAACCTTTGAAGGTTCTTTGCTGGTTAGTTATTTGTGGGACATTATATTTTTTCTCAGTATCCTTTTTTACCCTTTTCAAATCCTTCTTAAATGCATTTCCAGATGTTTATGTTACTGATATGATTTAGTGTACGTTTTGTGTACAGTACATTTTGCAAAAATCAGGTCGTAATTAGTTCACAAACTCATAAATAATTACAGCTAGTTCCAAATCTGTCATCTAAAGGAAAAAAATGCAGAGTAAATATTCAGAGGTTTTTCCTGTTTAAGATGAAGCAGCAAAAAGAACAGGAGAGAGAGAGACACACACACAGAAGACAATGAAAAATGAGAAAATAATGCTGCTTTTGTATTTTGAAATCAAATAGAGGATTTGCATTTGTATTAGCAGTCCTTTATTTAGATGCAATGTTTACAAATAAGGTATTACAATAGTATGGTAAGCTGATTTCATGCCAGCTGCATATTAAAATCTGATTGGAATTATATGAAGGTAATATCATTTCACAACAATTAATTCATAGAACTAGACTCTCATCTGAAAACAAAATCGAAAAATAATAAAGTATAGAAAATCTTGATAAAAAAATTCACTGTAATCTTATTGCATCTCTAAGCTTTAGAAACTGTATACATTTTCATGATTTTTGTACCTATTTCAACAAAAAAACCCTATTGGATGCTCCATTTGTTTTAAAATGCAAATGCTGTATGCTTTGAAAAAGCAATGAAATCATTGAGAAAAAATATAATTTTTTTTTCTGCTTGTAAACTGCGAGTGGAATGCATTATAATGGTCATTATAATGGTTTGTTAATTTCATTTTCAGCCTGCACTGTCATTCACATTACTTAAACATTGCTGCTTATTCAGTTGGTTTAGCAATGACTGATACATGCCATACCTTATTTTTCATATGTTTAACACTGTTTTGGGGTTCTGAGCAACCTGGTCTAGTTGAAGGTGTCACAGGTTCACAGGTTATTCTGAGTTGGAAGGGACCCACAGGATCATCTAGTCCAACTCCCAAGCAAACGCCCACCCAAGCATCGAACCCACAAGGTCCCTGCCTGCGTGGCAGGGGGCTTGGAACTAGATGATCTTCCAGCCCAAACCATTCTATGATTCTGTTTTTAAGAAAGAGTGGATGTGGTTGTGTGAAATGCATTGTACGGAGTGTCTTAGTCCACTTGATAAAGCTCAAAACCCCAATGGAGTCCCTCCAGTACTAAACAGGTTTTGAAGTATTTGAAGTCAAGATGATGTTTAAAATGTAGGTATCATTTCCCACAGTGATTTCTTACTCTTAGTTTACTGTTTCTTACAATAGTGATATGATTTCAGGAAGAATTTTTTCTCTTAGTAAAATATCTATCACATTAATATTGCCATCACGTTAATATTGCCATGACCTTTTTATGCTTTTTCCCATTCTTCTGAAGAAAAGGAAATTTGCAATCAGACAGGTAGAAATATGAGACACATTCATCTTTAAGTGTAAATTCATGCAGGATTTATTTTCTACGTCATTTAGCATCTTTCCCTTTTTAAGTGTTTTCTTGTGTTTGAATTCTGCTTCAGTGTGGGTAAAACTTATCCTGGGGACAATGAGCTGTAGCAGGTGGGATTTATTCCTATTACAGCTTAAGACTCTTTCCCTCTTGTACTCATCTCTTGATGGCATGATTTTTAACCCTAGTCTGTGGTATAACTGAAGAGTAGCAATGTGTTTATATTAGCTTTTATTTAAATGCATTTTGGTTAAAACCAAGCTGTAGACACATGTATAGTGATGTGGAAAAAGCTTCCAGAGCTAAGAAATTTAATCTCCTATTAGAAAGAACATGCAATAGTGTGCTGTAGCAACAGACTTCTGGAAAAGTTATTATATTATAATGCCTGAGATTTTTTTATGCCTGTGTGTCTGTTTGTTTGTTTTCATCTAGCAACCAAGACAATATTTTGAGCTTTGACTGAGAGAGAAGGTATTCCATGGCTATTACCTGTGCTCTAGGCCATCTTGTTTCCAAGATGATCACAGAATAGCTTACAGTAAATAAATTCACAACACTATACTGTCTTAAAAGCTGAAGTTAGTATCATTTTATCATGCCACTGTGATCTGATTCTATAATCTATGATTCTTTTACCTGTTGAAGTGAATCACTTATTCCAAGATCTTAAATGTACTGCTGCTTGCCAACCTTTTCTTAGAATTTTTTTTGGACCATTGCAAAATGTTTTCATGTTGTAGATGCAAGAAACAGTTTGCATTGCAGTCAAAATTAATTGTTCATGTTTGTGAGCACTTGATTTTTTTTATAGGTACCTGAAAGTATTTTTCCAGAAAAGATGCCCACTTAAAAAATCCACTTCAGTGGTACAGATCTGAATTGTTGCTTTTTTATCATTCTGTACATAAACAGCAGCAGAACTGACAAGGCTAAATCAACAAAAACAGTACAGGAGAAGGAATGGTCAGCAATTTCTTGGGGGCTTATTTGTTTGATTTTTTTTAAAATGTCATTCAGATTAGCTATATAGGAAGCTACTGTGTAAGTACGTGAAGGTAGGAGCAGGAAGACAGAAAGTAACTTTTCTTTTGTTCTTGACTTGTGTAAAAGTTTTCTTGGGAAAATTTAAAGTAATTTTGGTTATGTTATTATTAGTAGGTATTTTATAAAATGGCGTATTAACATTTTTCCATTACTTTTCTAGAATAGGATGTGTGAGTAAAAGCATAAGCAGGCAAGATGAATTAGAGGTGATGACAGTATGAATGGTGAAAATTATTCTTATCCATTATTCGCATTTTGCTAGGTAGTTCTTTGATTCTAGCTTCTAACATAATTTATACTTCAATGATGTCAATGAGACTTTCCACTGTTACTAAGTGCAAGCAGATATTTGTGCCTGTGCCAAAAAGTTGGTCTCAGAAATGAGTGTCTTATTTAAAAATGTCAAAACAAGGTATGAGACACCAATTACGATCATGATGAACTTGATCTCCTTCAGCTGGAGGAAGACCTAAAACCTAACCCTATGATTTCTGGCCTCAAAGATTTTTCACAAAGCTCATCTCTTGCTTATGTCTGGTTCCTTTACTGACAAGATGACTTTCTGTTATATCTTATGTCATAATTTTGGAGAACAAGTACCTCCTTCACTCAGGAATCACATGAATTTAATTACTTTGGGGAGTCTCTGTTGTCAGTGGAGTAAAGTAAATTTGTTTACTTAGTTTCTGAATTGCTCTTCAGAAACAGCTCTCTCTTTCTTTTGCTTGTGTAAGATGATATGCAGTTGTGTTAGATATCACAAATCACCTTCCTGGGTTCATTTTATACATGCTTCTAAAGATTAAAATATCAGTGTCCAGTCAATACTAGGTTATTGTCAAAGTCTGTATCTTGTTAATGAGAATTATTTTCTATGCTTTCTTACAGTTAGAAATGGAAAAATCTCAGTTACAGAATCTTGAACTGGAGCACAAAAAGCTATCTACTCGTCTCGAAGAAGAACGTGGGAAGAATAAGCACGTAGTATTGATGCTAGTGAAAGAGTGTAAGCAGCTGTCTGGCCGAATTGTAGAGGAAGCCCAGAAACTGGAAGAAGTGATGTCAAAATTTGAAGAGGAAAAGAAAAAGGCTACGGAACTAGAGGAGTCTCTTGCAGCTGAGAAACAAAGGAGTACACAAATGGAAGCTCAAATGGAAAAGCAGCTGTCTGAGTTTGACACGGAGAGAGAACAGTTGCGTGCCAAACTTCATAAAGAGGAAACACACACCAGTGACCTCAAAGAAGAGAGAGATAAAATGATCAAAATGATTGAGCAATTAAAAAATGACAACGAAAGTAAAGCTAATCTTTCTCATAAAAATAAAGATATGAGTCTTGTTTCTGTTTCAGTTGAAACAGAAAAGCCAATTTCAAGAACTGTTGCCTGCCAAACAGATACTGTAGTGACAGACAGTAGCATAGAAAACGTTAAGAAGTTGCCTTTGCCTGTCTCTGTAAATCCTTCTACAGTGACCCCACTAGTGTCTGGCAATACAAAAATGAATGTGTGTGCCAATGCAGCATTTGTGAAGCCTATCATTGATAGGCAATCTTCATCTAGTGAACTTATCCCTCCTACGACTCCTGTTCTTGCACAGAATCAAAACAGAATTGAGGAAAATGGACCGAGTACAGGCTCATCCCCTGATTTACCAAGTAACACTTCCCCCAATTCAAACAGTAATTCCCTTTGTACCCCTACCACACCAACTGCTGCAGCTCAGAATTCCTCGCTCGCTTCATCTGTACACAGTTTGCATTCACCGTCTGCCAACACTACTGGGCATCCAGGCCTAAATCCACGTATCCAAGCAGCTAGGTTTAGATTTCAAGCAAATGCAAATGATCAAGACCAAAATGGAAACACAACCCAAAGCCCTCCCTCAAGGGATGTATCCCCTACTAGTCGTGAGAATCTAGCTGCCAAACAGGCAGCCCGGAATACTGTTACCCAAGTTCTTTCAAGATTTACAAGCCCCCAGAGTAGCACTCCATCACGACCCGGGACATCACATTCAGTGGAAGTCGGCACTTACCCCTCAGTTGGTAAAATGACTTTAAAGACTCCTAGTGTCTCAAGAATTGACAGAGGAAACCCTCCACCTATTCCTCCTAAAAAACCAGGGCTTTCACAAACTCCTTCTCCACCACACCCGCAGCTTAAAGTTTTAATGGATAGTAGTAGATCCTCAAATGCAAGTGCAAAAACTGACAACAAAACCATAACCTCACCTCTTTCAAGTTCACCACAAGGAATCAGGGTAATAAATGAGGAAATTGTTTCTAAGTCCTCACCTCAGCTGCCACCAAAACCTGCTATAGATTTATCTGTGGCACCTGCAGGCTGTGTCATACCAGCCATAGCCTCATCTCAGGTGGGTGCCTGGCCTTCCCACTTTCCTGGACTGAACCAACCTGCATGTTCAGAAAATTCCTTTGTCATTCCCACCACCATTGCCTGTAGCTCCTTCATAAACCCTGTTAGTGCCTCATCCTGTAGACCATGTGATTCAGACAGCCTCCTGGTAACAGCATCAGGTAAAGGGATTGATATGCTACAAACTGTCTCCCTGAAAACTAACGTTTTTGTTTTCTTATGCATCTCTTGTTTGCTTTATTTATCTTTTTGTATCTTTCTCTTTTTTACTTTCTAAAAGTTGAAATTTTCATTTATAGTTTTACCATGTTCTAGGGGTATGGGAATTCTTTTGCTAATTTAGTAGTGTTGTAAATTGGCTTGCTTTCTCAAGGAGGTCTCCAAATTGAAGGCTTTTTTAAAGGTAAAGAGGACAAATGTTTAAAGTAAATGAGCTGCAGATTATGGTATATTAAATAAACCTTATTTTTGGTTAATGCTATTATTTTAGACTACAAAATGCTTTCTCAATCTGAAATGATGTTTTAAATATTACTTCTGCAGGTGATTTTCTTGGAATATGTATTTCAATGCCTTGTGAATCTTTTAGAAAATAAGGCATAGCTGGAACTATGATATTCTGCTGTGGAATTAGATGGTTGCGCATTAAAGGATATAAGTGCCTGAGTAACAGCGCACTTCCCATTATATGTATCACTACATTCCTGTAGAAGATGCCTCGTTTGTATTTCTATTTTTCTATAGTTCTGGGTTTAGCTGTAGGCCTTCTTAATGCCTGTGTATAGCATCTTACAGGTTTACTTAGACAGATATAGGCAAAAGTTTGCTGTTGGAAAGTTGAAATCTAACTCTTGATAGTCTAAGTTTGGAGTCGGTGCATGTATCTGCTACTTACTCATTTTGCATTGTGGGGACTTAATGGTGTGTCTAATGTGCCACCAGCTTTAGGGAATCTTCTTGTTGTCAGTTAAGTGAAGAAAGGCAATACATACTGATCTACTTTCAGATAATTCTGTTGGTTTGTGTTAAGATTGCCTTTCTTTCTTTAACTCTATTCCCTTGTTTTTTGGAGGGATGGAAATATCTGATTTCATGTAATTCCCTTAAAATCCTTGCTCTGAATATTGACATGTGTAGTAGTTTGTAAGTAGCACTGCTTTTTGTGAATTCTAGCAATTGCAGATGGGAAATATATCCCATGATTTGAAGTCTGCAAAGAAAGATTGCTTAAACTCTACTTAGGTGTATGCTGTTGTGTTTTATTAATGTAGAGGCTTAAAGAACCTTAATAACTTTATCTGTAGTATTTAGATAAATATTCAGGAGCTTCTTTATCTTTTGCCCAAAATAATGCTTACATTTTATTGCACTTATTCTTCAATTCCATTTTATTTATATTTTTAAGGGAGCCTAACCTAAATTACAAATACTGCTGAAACCTGCTTCCCATACCTACATTTTGGTGCCTTCTAGGAACAGATTCAAATAGTTTTATTAATGATCAGGTTGATTTTAATATGTTTATATTTTTTTTTCAGAAAATCTTTAAATTTTGATTTTACTTTCAGTTAAAGCAGAGCATGGTGAACTCTTATTCATATTTTATTGTACAGTAAGCACTGAACTTCGATTAGAATTTTTTAATATATGTAGCAACAGTGCAAAACAAAGTATATTAAAAGGCATTGAAAGAATCCTTCGTTATATTTTTTGTCAATAAGTCAATGCATATTTCTTCTTACTATGGAGTCAGAAGAATTAATAATAACATAATCACCAAAGTATTCAAATTTTTAATTTAAAAAAAAATTTCCTAGTTAGCTCAGTTTGCTTTAGGAACATATCAACAGCCTGATTTTCAGTAAGGAAGTGTCCTGATTCTAAAGAGAGCAACCATTAAGAGCAAACTTAAAATCAGAGCACAGTGTGTTCTGCTAAATTAGTGTGACAGTACCTTCTTTTGGAGACTGGGCATTGTACCACATGTTGCTCTTCTCATCCCTGGTAGGAAAAGACACTGGCTTTTGTTATTAATGTTAAGCAGCAGACTGCACACAGAGAAATGACAATGAGCATTTGTGGCCTGATTCAGAATCTGCTGCAGTGTTTTCATTAACTTCAACAGCCTTTGAATGGGTGCCAAAATGCTTCTGCTCTGTTTGGATTTCTACAGTTCAGTGACTCTAAGACTTGGAAACAAATGTGATTAGGCATTTGAATTTTCATACCCCTGGGATTTCTGCTTTCACTTTCTTCTTGGTTTCATGCTTTCTATGTCACTCTTCAATGAAGTATATTTTTTTTTTATTTTGCTCATTTCTATAATGATCAATTTCTTCTCNTATTACCAAAATTCCAATATATCTTTGTTAGTGAATATTAGAAACTGGAGTGCCACCTTGGCAATATCAACTATCAACTACAGCAGTAAGACAGTAAAAACTGCACAAGTACTATGTATATATTAGTTTTAATATGTATATATTATAATATATATATATTACAAGTAATCCCTCAAATTTCACAGGGATTCAGGTCGGGAAAAGTCCTGTGATAGCTAAATTCTGTGAATGGACGATTCACACATATGTAAATGAGCCCCACCCACCCCCTCACCCCCAGTGAGTGCAGGGATGCTTTCACCACCATGCCTGGTTGTGCCAAGCAGGGGTGGGCGGCCGATACCGCCCCTATGCCGTCCTGGCATAGCATGGCAGTGGGGTGGAACAGCCGCCCCCGTACTGCCCCCCTGCTCCGTGGCGGCACCTCAGCTCCCAGCAGCACCCTGCCCCATGGGGTAGGCCGTCCCCACCCCCTGGAGCAGCAGNGGGTGAAGGACTGATCTAGGCTCTGAAATTAACCATCTGACATTCTGAAGCTGATGCCAGAAGCTGTTTTTGACTGTCCCTCTGCCCTTCATCACTGCATGTCCTGCAAGCTTTTCACAGGTGCTTCACATTTCCTAACTTTTTGCATCTGTAATGGTGTGCTGTATTTATGGGTATCTTCTAATATTATTGTATTTTATTGGAAAAGTTGAACTTTATTGCATTGCTTTATGTTGATAATAGAAGCTAAAGTTATATTTATGTTATTATCTTTTTATCTTTTTCAGTAGAAAAAGATAGAAGGTTTTCGTTTAGTGGTAACCTAGTATGATGAATTTCATCACTGAATTGCAACAGCAGATTTTTAATTTCAAGGAGTTGAAATGAAACTTAAGACATCACATGTGGCATAAAAATTTCCTTTCCTTTTGGTGTTTCTGTTAAGGATTATTTAAAAACAAACAAAAACCCAACAAAAACCTACTGAAAACTTGCACTTTTTTCGAAAAAGAAGGGAACCCAGAATTACTATTCATATTACCAAAATTCCAATATATCTTTGTTAGTGAATATTAGAAACTGGAGTGCCACCTTGGCAATATCAACTATCAACTACAGCAGTAAGACAGTAAAAACTGCACAAGTACTATGTATATATTAGTTTTAATATGTATATATTATAATATATATATATTACAAGTAATCCCTCAAATTTCACAGGGATTCAGGTCGGGAAAAGTCCTGTGATAGCTAAATTCTGTGAATGGACGATTCACACATATGTAAATGAGCCCCACCCACCCCCTCACCCCCAGTGAGTGCAGGGATGCTTTCACCACCATGCCTGGTTGTGCCAAGCAGGGGTGGGCGGCCGATACCGCCCCTATGCCGTCCTGGCATAGCATGGCAGTGGGGTGGAACAGCCGCCCCCGTACTGCCCCCCTGCTCCGTGGCGGCACCTCAGCTCCCAGCAGCACCCTGCCCCATGGGGTAGGCCGTCCCCACCCCCTGGAGCAGCAGAGGCACTCACTGTGCATACGTGGCTGTCTAGTGCTCATGTGACCCGGAAGAAGAAGTGTAAACATCCGAGGGAAGACAAAGATGTTTTCAGAGGAAAAAAACCCGCAAAGAATTGGNTATTTAAAAACAAACAAAAACCCAACAAAAACCTACTGAAAACTTGCACTTTTTTCGAAAAAGAAGGGAACCCAGAATTACTATTCATATTACCAAAATTCCAATATATCTTTGTTAGTGAATATTAGAAACTGGAGTGCCACCTTGGCAATATCAACTATCAACTACAGCAGTAAGACAGTAAAAACTGCACAAGTACTATGTATATATTAGTTTTAATATGTATATATTATAATATATATATATTACAAGTAATCCCTCAAATTTCACAGGGATTCAGGTCGGGAAAAGTCCTGTGATAGCTAAATTCTGTGAATGGACGATTCACACATATGTAAATGAGCCCCACCCACCCCCTCACCCCCAGTGAGTGCAGGGATGCTTTCACCACCATGCCTGGTTGTGCCAAGCAGGGGTGGGCGGCCGATACCGCCCCTATGCCGTCCTGGCATAGCATGGCAGTGGGGTGGAACAGCCGCCCCCGTACTGCCCCCCTGCTCCGTGGCGGCACCTCAGCTCCCAGCAGCACCCTGCCCCATGGGGTAGGCCGTCCCCACCCCCTGGAGCGGCAGAGGCACTCACTGTGCATACGTGGCTGTCTAGTGCTCATGTGACCCGGAAGAAGAAGTGTAAACATCCGAGGGAAGACAAAGATGTTTTCAGAGGAAAAAAACCCGCAAAGAATTGGAGCTGTGAAATTTGAGCCGCAAAGAACTGCAGGATTACTCTATATGTCTATATACATATATAAATATAAATAGTTACTGTGCAGTTAGTTTCAAAGAATAAGAAAAGGCTGGAAAAATAAAATCACTTTTGTAATAGAAATGAATTTTAAAAAGTTATTCTTTGGACCTTATTGAAAGTGGAGATAATCTGCTTTTTTGCCACTTAAAGGATGCAATTTAAATTGTATATTGCTTATTGGGTTTTTTGTAAACTTCATACCTCAAAATTAAAAATGTTGGAGAAACAAATATTTGTAAGAGTATTAATAGTCAGATGGTAGCTTCAGAATCGAAGTTATATGAAGATGTATGGAATTAACTCTACAAATTAGCATTGATTTAAAGTTGGATTTATAAGGTAGCTTCACAGCTGTGGTGATGAGTTCTTACAGTGAATATAAAAAACGTAAGTTGAATAATAAGCTAACATTGTGAAAATACTGCAAATATCTTTTCTTTAGGTATTAACCTAGTAAACTTAATTGAATTGAAAAATTTATCTTACTTTATAAACAAATATGAAAATACTCCAAGCATTTATTGTTTCGGTTTTTGAACTGGGATCAAACTACATGTTCTTCATCAGCACTGCTCACGTGATGAATTCTTGTGTAAGTCTTGACATTAGCTAAACTTTGCCCAGATCTTACAAGGTTCCCAATCTGTTGTTTCTGTGGAATTGTATTAGGAACTTCCATTTGTTTTCCGAAATGTGGAACAGATAATAATGGTATGGTAGAGCTTCTGCCACATATTTTTTCTAGTTCAGCGTGTTGGAGATTGAGTAGCACTTGATTAGGCTGAATGGAGCAATGCCCTGCAGCTCCTCATCATCTCGAACATTGGAAAACTACAGTAAAAGCTGCATAAACTTGCATTTCATTGTCGTATTTCAGCCTCATCTAGTAGCATGTTTGGGGCCACAGAAGACCAAAGTTACTTATTCAGGAGATAAATATAATGTGGATATTCCTAAGGTAATAGTGAAAAGATGAAAAAGCTCACCTTTGGCCATTTTCTCTTGCAGTCCTCGATCAAGGAAGAATGCACAAAATATTCTGTGCCTTATGCAGCAAACTTCGTATTCTTAACAAAGTTCCTACTAAGGCTGATAAGTAATCAACAGAACATTTAACCGCAACTCCTAAACTTTCAGAGGCTTGGATTGAATATTCTTTGTTAACAGGATAACTGGAAAGCTTTCACTCATAAATTGTGTTTGACCTGGTATTCATTCACACTGGAGCATTTTATAATAGCTATATTGTTTAAGTATCACTGAGTAAAAGGAACATTTCCTTAGGGTAGAGTTCAATAGCTAATAGTTACTTCTATATTATTTGTGTAAATAATTTTTTTACAAACTTATTGAAAGGCACCTAAAGTCATTCAGGGTTCTCTGTGTGATTTATATTTATAATTGCAAGTGAATATGAATGCTAAACATATAAACACTCAAGTTTGCACTAAGACTGTAAGGAGGTTAAAATTTCATATGAAAATAAGTACTTTGTTTTGAAAACCTTTCTATAGATACTCAAAAATCTCCCCAGCCTATCACAGGTAAATTACTACTTGTAAAAAACTTCTTTTATTTTCTGAATTTTAATAATATGGACTTTTTGAGACATCAGCTGGTACTGCAGTTGATAACAAGTTTCCTGTTGACTTTCTGTAATGAAATGCTATTCATCTGCATTAACAACTGTCACTCCTAAAGCAGTTTTTATTCTTCATAGTACCTTCTAATGTATAGACAAACCATCATCACAAGACTTGTGCTAAACTAATGTTGTTCTTTTGAAGATACTTTTTGACTTTTAAAAGAACACTGAAAATGTAGTGCTTTATTTACATATCTTACATCTAATTGCTGTTGCTTTAACTCACAGGCTGGTCTTCCTCCTTAACCCCTTTGTTAACAAGTGGTGGTCCTGTCCCCCTGGGTGGCAGGCCCACCCTTCTTCACCAAGCTGCTGCCCAGGGAAATGTCACTTTATTATCAATGCTGCTTAATGAAGAAGGACTGGACATTAATTACTCTTGTGAAAATGGCTATTCTGCCTTGTATTCTGCTGCTACGAATGGACATTCAGGTAAATTATACTAAGTTTTATCATGTAAAATAATGAAAGCTTATTTCATAAGTTTTTAATATTCAATTAGGTCAAATGCATGTTTCTTAAAGTTATGAAATTGAAACTGAATTATATAGATTACGATCATGGTATAGCATATGTATAAACCATGCTTCTGGAGGCGGAATTTTTGTAACACACAAATCATTTGAAGCAGAAAATTGCTTGTGGTAGCATTCTACAGAAACATACATTCTAATTCTCTACTCCCTTCCTATAAAAAGACACCAGATATCATCACCCTGAGTTCTGTGACAAACTAAAGACCTTTTGTGGCAATGGCAACGTGAAAGAAGGAACTTGTTAGCAGGAAAGAATAGGTTGTCACGAGGGTTTTGATCTTCTGCAGCAGAAGGGATGGAAGGTAGTGTCAGAATAGTGTGTTACTTGGGAAATAAAATGAACTGTCTTTATTATTGACCTAAATGAAATATCATTTGTTTGTTTTCTGGGCTCTCCTGAGAAAATTAACAGTTTTCTTTTTCTTTCCCCAATACTCCAACTCTCCTCTGCCTTGAGAACCGTTTGACAGTCAGTCTTCATGTTTCATGACTATATTTATGAAATGCAACTAGTATGTTAGTAACAGATATTAATTTCAGGGATACAAACTCCAAACAATAATTTTCAAACTTGTAACATAAATCTCTCAAACAGCATCCTCCTTTAAATTAATATATTTTTTTCTACTTACGTAAAAACCTCCTAGACTCTTATATTGCAAATAATATCATTATGCTATTTTGGATACTAAAGATGAAATCCAGCAATACCAATGACAAAAATTCCATTAATTTTTAATAAAGCAAGTTGTTATTTCAGAGTAGAAGGTGGAACATAGTGTCATTAAAGCCACTGCTTCCAAGAGTACCTTATGGTTTTATTTAACAACATATTTATTAGTAACACAACTAGAAAACCTTGATCCAGTGTTCTAAAAATTATTTACAGAAACTATTCTTATAATTTTTATGAAAAGTTATTTCATAATTTTCTCAAATGTTTTAAAAAGAAAAGTAAAGTTAGGATATAACATCTATAGCTAGACAGATAGTGTAGATTTTTTTTTTACATGCTGAGGGTTAGTTTTGCTACCAGGCATAGGGAAGGAGGAACTTTCCCTTTGCTCAGAATGGGGTCATTTGTCTTTGCTTGCTAGGTACTATGGTTTATTTTGTAGAAACATCTGGACCTTTTCACCTTAAAGTTTCTTTTCTATTTCAAGACCTTCAAAATAGTGGAGAAGTATTTTTTATTTTCCTTTTACACTTATTTCCTTTTTTCATCTTTTTATCTGCAGTGTCAAGAGTCCAGGTTTCTTATATTGTGTGGATTTATTTTTCTTCCCTTCAACAAAGGGATGTTCAGTGAGTTCTTCTAGGCTTACATCCATTTATCGTTGCTGGTGTTTATGGGAGACCAAAACTGACCCAATTATTTTCTACTCATCTTGTATTCCAAAAATGTTCTGAAGCAAATACTCTGATATTCTGTTACAATTACTGAGCAGCTTTTACTGACAGCAAAGGCAATTTGGTTTCTTGTTTTATTGTCAAAATTTCAAGTAATTGAGGCACTTGACAGAAAAAACACATGCACATGCATCCTGTAAACGTGTAGAATATTTTTAAAATAAAAAATATATTACAAAGAACTTAGTGTTGCTTTTATACTTGACAAGATGTGAGGAATACTTTGTTGTAGAAATCATCATATTTTATCAGCTAAATGGATTGTACGAACTCTGAATCAGACAGCAGCAGTGTTGATGTCTCTCTAATAAATACATTATATGAAAATTAAGAATAGATTTATAGTATTTTTTTGAGAAAGATTTTTGTGCTCAAATTTATATATATTCCTTTTTCATTACTTGGCGTTTGTTTAGGAGTGCATGAATAGATGAGGCAATTCAAAGTGGAGGCTTTTAAAAACAAATAAATAGGTTTAAGAAAGGAAGTATAGAAATAAATACTTCTAAAAGCCCTTTTTAGTGGCTTTTTTTTAACTAACCAGGTGGAAAGAAGGGACACTGACGTAATTTTAAGGATAAAATAATTTATTGTTCAAATTTATCATTGTGTTGAGTGGGGATGTCAATTGTAAGTTTCTGTCTTTTGGCTGTTTTGGGTACCTATAGAATCATACTATGACTTAGGTTGGAAAATACTCTTAAGATCATCTAGTCTAACCTTAAGACTTAACACATAAGCTTACCCTGGTGGGATCATGCCATGATTTAATTTATGGGGAATATTTTCAAAATGGAGTCAGTCAACTAACCAGATCTTCCTATTTCTCCTCAAAAATTTGGCCAGAATAAGAGTAACTCTAGCCTTAGTAAGAGCAAGCGTAGTGAGTATCTTCCTTCAGAAACAAACACCACATTACAGAAGTTGTGAAGAGTGGAAAGTGAATGATTTCCACACATTTTCAGTGAAGAAATACATCATTTGAGATATGTAGAACTAGAAAATGGTAGAGAATATTGTAACCAGTATGGTGACAGCAGCTGTTATGTGCTCTTAGCCCATTCTATAGAGAAAATTGAGCTGCACAAGAAAAGAGAGTCCTGAAATATTCTAACCTAATTATTCCTAATTGCAAAATGTGTAGCTTTCCTCTTCATAAACAGTTGTCATTTGAAAGCTGCAGCAGAGGGCTTTTCCAGCGGTGAAGTTAATAGCAGATACTTTTTCTGACACAGGTTGTCTCTAGTTCTGTAGGTCTGAGACCATGAACTTCACCCTAAAAATACACTTTTTTGTGTTTGGATAGACATGAAGAAACTGTTATTTTTATGATTTAGCCGCTAGATTTGGAAGATGTTTTGTCAGGCTGTCTTGGTTTGATCCATGAGCAAAGCAGAAGCCACTTCTGTTATGCACTTAATAAGATATACAGTGTATTGTGTTGCAAAACATAGCTGTATTGTGTTGCAAATCCTTACTATTCTCAGCCATGTGAGGTAGTTGAGAAAGTCAGAGTGAAACGAGTTCCTGAGCCTGAGAGATGTGAAGAGCATAACAGTAATTTCACAGGTTATTCTGAGTTGGAAGATTTCCTTTCAACTCAGCTATGTGCTAATCATATGAATTTATGGTATAATTGATTCTCTTCTATCCTGAGTATTTGGAGGCTGTGGCACCCTGATTTATAGGAAAAAACTGGAATGGTAAGTAGAAAGGAGTGAGGTGCAGAGACGTGCAACTACACGGAGTCAGCTTTGTCAAGCCACCGGATGTATCTGCATAGTGTTTGCCAGCACTCTGGAAGAACTGAATACCCAGCTGTGGTGGAGAGCAGTAAAGTCTCCAGGTGTTTGTGCTAATTTGCTTCCATGTTTTGCTTTTGTTTTGACCAAATCCTTTAACTTAATGACATCATCAATGTCTGTCTTGTGCCTGCCCTTCCACCCAGTGCTCCCCACTGCTGCTTACTTCTGTGGCAGACAGGAGTGAACTGAGGTTAATGAGCCTGGACTGACCCAAATTACCCTTCCGAATCCCAATAAAAACTCCATCTAGAGGACCCAGACTTCTTGGAGATAATTGGTCTTTTGTTTGATATGCCACCAGAACAGGTCTCCTAGAGCTTACTAGCTTGCATGGTGTGGTTTATTAAAGTGTAGCTGTATTTCTTCGTACCAGCACTTAACCCTTAGAATAAACAGCTTTTTTCAGTGAACTTCATCAGAAACAGTATTTTCACAGAGATAAGCTACCACCGGAAGGATCCGCCAATCAATAAGTGAATTAACCTTACCTTTCTAGAAAGATGATCTTGTTCTATGTGTTCTTCGTGGCATTGCATGGCTAACATAAGGCTTTATGAAGAAACAGAAGAGTATTCTTGCCAAATACTTGAAACTGCTAGACAAAAAAATTTTTGACATCCCTCATGGACTTTAGAACTACTTTAGGATGTCAAGCAAGAATCTGTATTTTCAAGTCAAACATTTAATATTAGACTGAGATTAATAATGGAAAGGAAAAAAAAAGACAGGTCGTTCTTAGCAGAGTATTTTGTCTGTTAAAAAGCAAATGAAAATATCATTTTATTTTAGGTTGGTATTAAAATTGTAAGGACTAGGTAAATTAGTCAACTGAGTGCTTCTGTGTGACTTAAAAAAGTATTACAGATGAAGTCCTGGTAGCTTATTGTGACAACCAACTTTATGAAAACAGCAACAAAAAGTCTTTTCAGGTCAGATGACTTATTTCAAAATTTAAGAATCTTAATTTACAACGCAATGAGAGTGTTTTAAAATCTTTTTTCATAATGTTCAATTATTTATTCAATCAACTCTACAGTATCTGTATTAATATTTGACAAAATTATAACAAGAGTAAATACATTAAAGAATGGTTTAAATCAGTCAGATTTCTACATAATTCTTAATATATATTTCTAATATCTAGAGATAAACTTCACTAGCAAAGCTTGGCTTCAGGATCTTACTGAGTGCTGGAACAGCATTCATTAAGCTTGCTCAGAAAACAGGTCAGGAGTTTATAACTGGTGTTGTAGCTGAGCTTATTTTCCAAGTAATAGTTTCAATTAAAAGAGACTTGTTTTATTTTGGTCTAGAACCAATTTCAAGAATGAGAAGCAGATTAACTATTTTCTTCAAATTTAATTGCATCAAATTATATTTTGATTTTTGGATGAAAAGCAGTCTAATTACTATGTAATTAATTTTCTTAATTTAGCTGTGGGGATGGTGGAATCAGGCTGGTACTATTTGTAGCATGTCATTTTGGAAATACAGGAATGGGAATGCTTTGGGAAATTTTGAGTTTGTCAGCTTATTTTATTTGTCATTGCACTCCCAAGTCAGTGTCCTAAAACAAGACTGGCCGGTGTGTTGCTTGAGTTATGTGTGGCTTGTAAACATCTCCCCTGTGGCCCTGGTATTTGAGTTGACTGCCAGTGGGCAGTGGTGCCTTTAGGGGCTCCTGGATAATTCAGTTTCCCCACTTTGGAGGTAAATTAGCTAACATTGTGGGAGCTGCCATCAATGGGCATGTATTTTGATCCCAGCAGAGCCCAACCTAAGCCCTTTCTGCAAATGATAGTGGTGTCCCCAAGGAGTCAATTCTCACCTCTCACCTGTGAACTTCCTAAGGTGTCCCCTAAGGTGTGTGGTGTGTAGTCCAAACGACTGGCTGATGTTGCCCCTTGAGTAAACTTTAGCTTCTGGTAGTTTTAACTGCTTGGTTTTGTTGACTCAGTCTGTGATTCTGCTCTGTTTTTAGATTGTGTGAGATTGCTGCTGAGTGCAAAAGCACAAGTTGATGCTGCTGATAAAAATGGCTTTACACCCTTGTGTTCAGCAGTTTCCCAGGGACATGTCAAGTAAGTGAAGTCTTTAAGATTTTGCCTGTCAGCTGTTACTTGATTTTATATTCTCTTTACTTTTTTCATTATGTTACTGTTGCATTCTTGGGTAAAAATGCATTTAACTGTAATTTATCGAAAGCATCTATTTAAATGCCGGGGTTTTTTTTTCCTCAGCTGAAGGTTTTTCTTTAAGCAGCTGTCATCAAGTTTTTATCAGTCTTGTGAAATTTCAGTGGTTTGCATTCACGGTTTTTAAATGTGGTTACAGTAGTTTAAGATTTACAGGTTTAAAATAACCTCTTGTTATAGTTATGTATAAAGTTACATCTTATACTTGTCTGTATGGGGTGATCATAGGTAGATCCGTAACTGTAAAATCAAGACTTTATTAGAAATACAGTTGGGTGTCCTATATTGCGGACCCGCGATCTTAATCGGGCTCCATGAAGCCCTACTTCCGTGTTGAATGGCAGGTCATTAATATGCAAATTTGCCCCGCACCCTCACGCAGCCCCGGCGCTGTCTCAGCACTGTGTTGCTGTATATCAGTGTTTTTGTCAGCCTTCCCGGCGCCCGCAGCCACCCCACACTGGGGAAAACCCTTTTCGGCTCAGCCAGGGACACAGTTTCATAACTGCACGGCGGCGGCTCCGGGGGAGTGGCCCTGCTGCCGCCGCTGCTGCAGCAGATCACACATGCACAGTTGTGAAAAAGGTCCTCCTTCATCACTAAAAAATCATGCCGCTAAGATCTGAAGCCGCAATATGGGGGGCGCAAAGTGCAAGAGGGCCAACTGCATTTAAATATTGTAAGTTATAAAGAGGTTTCAGATGTCAAATATAAGACAATTTTACTGCGTTATTGTTTGCTGCAGGTGTGCAGAATTATTAATTATGTATCGGGCTGATATAAACCATGCTGCTGAAAGAGGACAGACACCTTTGTACCTGGCCTGTAAAAATGGAAATAATGATTGTATTAAGCTATTGTTGGAAGGTGGAGCAGATCGAACAGTAAAAACCAGTGTAAGTTAAAATAGTTTGTGAAGTTGAAGTAGTTTGTATAGAGTACTGAATATTTACATTAAAATATTTAAGTTTACTTTAAAGCTGGAAAAAACTGTATAATTTCAAATTAGTATTTTGTTCTTTTTGTCATACTTTCTGGGGTTTAAGATGTACATTGTCTAATATCTCTTTAAATTATGTGACTTTTATTATTTTATATATTTCAGATTTCACCTACAGTTTTTTGCAGACTTTCCTCCAGCACTGCATTTTTAACACAGAACTTTTTTTGTTCTTACTTATTTTTAAGTCGGAGAAGTGGAGATAAGAGATTTTGCTTCCAATTCTTATGTTATGATTCTTTATTGTTGTCCTTGAAGGCATAATACCTCAGAACTTTTTTCCCAGTATTGTGAAGTCTCATGTATCACAAATGGCAGAATATGGCAAAAAAATGTATCTAGAGGAGAGAGGGGAGAACTATCTCAAAATTAACATTTATGTACTGCCTTTTTCAGATGCTTTCCCAAGACTGCTGTAAACATGACAATAAATGTGGGTTGTAGGCTGTCCCAAAATACAACACAAAGAGTAGTAGCTTTACAGAACATTCTGCTCACAGACAGTCTCACAGATTATTGTGAGTTGGAAGGGACCCACAAGGATCATCGAGTCCAACTCTTAAACCACACCACTGTCTACCTGGCGGGAATCGAACCCTGGTCTCCCGCATGGCAGGCGGGGACACTCACCACTGTACTAAAGTGGCTCCTCCTGTAATTATGTACTACGCTCAATTTTTTATCAGTAAATATATTGGACTTGCAATGACAGAAAGTTGTGATGTCAAAACCATGGAACAGACTAATAAATTGACTAATGCAACAAGGAACAATAGTTTCTGACAGTAGTTAGAATCATGTTAATTTGGTACACGATAAGGAAATAGTTTACTAACGTCATGTAGGTCCTGTGTCACTTATACTCTTCTAAAAATTTTTAAGACTATTTGTTGGACTGTCCGTGGAGAAAGCTGTAAAATTTTCTTCCTGTTAAATTTTCTTCCTTTGCTTTCTTCCAGCCCAACACATGCAAGCAATGCTGTTTTCCCAAAGGATTATTTTATCACTCTTCTTTATCTTCTTTATTTCCCAACAGAACCTTCCATTCAGATTCATCACTGATATAAGTCTGCAAACATTTTTCTGTGAGTTTGGTGGGAGTATGCTGTTTGATTTTGCATTCTTTTTTAGGATGGCTGGTCACCGATTCATGCAGCAGTGGATTCTGGTAATGTTGAAAGTCTCAAGCTCCTTATGTACTATGGAGAGCCAAACAATGGAAACTCTTTGACAGATGCAGAGCCTAATTCAGACTACTTGGATTTGGAGAAGAGAGGAGATGACTGCAGCAGTAGAGTAAAGCCTGTTGTTTCTGCAGATCTCATCAACCATGCTGACAAAGAGGGTTGGACTGCTGCCCACATAGCAGCATCGAAAGGCTTTAAGGTCAGTGTGAACAATTACAGTAACCTGATAGAATTTAGCCAAAATAAATTCTTTTCTTTCATCTTTGAAGGATTAAAACTTAGATGTCAAATCTAAGTTTGTTAGCTAGTTTATTGGCACACTTGATTTAACAGAGATGTACTTCCAGTGGAAAATTTACCCCAGAACCTAGGTGTCAAACAGGGTGAATTGTCATATTTAAATGTCTATTTCTTTTGCACAACAATAAAAAGAGAAAACATCATTACTTATGATTCAGGTTTTCAAAATTAGGGTGAGGTGAATCCCACCCTGAATGCCAACTCAGGGTGTCATCTACTTATGGATGTGTATTGTTCTGTCCATTAGATGGACAGTTTCCAGTTACTAGTAGGGATGGTTTAACTATGAACAATTTTTTCTGTGGGAAGGAGGGGAGGAAAAGAAATTTGAGAATTGCATTTGTTTAGCAATTCAGTTGACCCTTGATTATCGCAGTACCTGGGGTCTCCACTTGCCCCCGCAAAGCCCTCCATGCACGATGATAAGAAGCTCATTAATATTTTCCCTGCCTACTGCGCCACCCCTTCAGTCCCAGAGCCATGGGGGCCGATTCTGACACCGCCCCACACCTGCTGATGGGTCAGGGAAGCCAAGGGAATCTCTTCTGACCCCTCCCCAAACCTGGGGAATCCCCAGGGTTCCCTTTGGCAGCGCTCAGGGCGTGAGGATTCCTGGCTTTCCCAAAGGTGCTGGATGGGACGGCGGAGGATGTCCACTGCCGCAGAGGGTGTCCTCCACCCCTGAGGGGTGGGCTTTGGTGGTGGGGCCGGCACACGCAGTTTCTGAGCCCCAAGGGGCAGCAGGGGGCCAGCAGCCACCAACACACCACTGAATCACACCAGGGCTGAGTGGGGCAGCACTGTGGGTAGGGCTAATTTGCATATCCTGAGTGTCAGTTTGGCACAGGTGCAGTTGCAAATACGCTATGAAACTGACTTCCATTATCGCGGAGGAAACAGACTGCAAAGAAGTGAAGCCACACGAGGGGAACTGCAAAGTAGTGAGGGTTAAACAACTGTATGTTGTTTAATTTATTATTTTGGGCAGCCTTTTTTAGCAGGCAATGAATATGGGGTTTGGGTGGTTGGGTTAACTGATGACATGGAGTCCGGCTGACCACACTGTTCCTGATACATACCAGGATGCCACTGGCCCTCATAGCCACCTGGGCATACTGCTGGCTCATATTAAGCTTTCTGTTAACCATTACTCCTAAATCTTTCTCCATTTCACCACTCTTCAGCCACTCATCCCCTAGCTGATAGTGATGCATAGGATTGTTATGTCCAAAGTGAAGAACTCGGCACTTAGACTTGTTAAATTTCATATTTTTAGAATCTACCCATTTCTCTAGCCTATCAAGGTCTGTCTGAAGGGCCCTTCTACATTTGCCCCCAGCTTGGTATCATCTGCAGACTTGCTAATGGTGGACTCAATTCCCTCATCCATGTCATCAGTAAAGATACTAAACAGTGCCGGGCCAAGCAGTAATCCCTGTGGGACTCCATTAGTGACTGGCCACCAGCTGGATGTGGCACCATTCACCAACAATCTCTGAGCTCGTCCATCCAACCAATTCCTAACCCAACATAAAATGCTTCTATCCAATCCACACTTCAAGAGTTTCTCCTGAAGCTTACCGTGGGAAACTGTGTCAAAGGCTTTGCTAAGGTCCAAGTACACAACATCCACAGCCTTTTTATCGTCAATCAGGAGAGTCACCAGTTCATAAAAGGACATCAGGTTGGTCAGTGTTCAAGGGGTGAGGCTACCACAGAGCTCACTCATCTCAGGGAAGTGGGGTAGAGGGTCTCATTCCTCGCCTAAAAGGGTTGTTTGTCTCTTCCCTACATGTGATGTAGGAGGGAGGATATCTGGACGACAGGTGGTGGGCAGTGACAGGGGGGTGCCAGGACCAGTACAGGGGCTCTGAGCTGGTGAATGACCCTGGGCTGCGCTGGGTCTGGTCCCATGAGTCTCTACACGACAGGCGCCGTGGGCAGCGCTGGGCCTGCGGGTGCCCCTGTCCAGCTACCTCCCACCTGAAGGGCCCCACTGGGCTCAAGACCACCCATAAAGGGAGGGGAGACCAAGCCCTGCTGCGACCTCCCCACAGCCCAGTGCACATCTGCCGAGGGTACTTTGTGTGGGCAGGCAGAAAACACCCACATGTCTAGCAGATAGGCAGGGAGGGTGGGCGCCCAGCCCAGCTCTGTTACCCCTCCCGCAGCCAGATGGGTGCAGCCTCCGTTACCTTGTCAGTACCAAGGTGCTTCATCCCCCCCGCGCCCCCATACCGGCACCCTGCCCTGCCCTGTGGGGTGTGGGGGCACAGCAAGCCATGCAGGCAGCCTGAGCACAGTTGCACAGGATGTGGCACCAGCAGGCTGCAATGTGCCCTCCAAGCTGGCCGAACAAGAACTCGACCATTCACCCTGACGCCTCCATTCGTCCGATGCCTCCCCATCCCCACACAGCACCAGGGCTGCTGTCTCTTCCCTCCCGTGCCGGGAGGAGCCAGTCCTGTGGCAGCTGCCTCACGCTCACGTAAACTTGTACCACTATGATTTGGAACTGGTGACAGG